>CM076571.1:88816837-89042611 GCA_034641835.2 Pinus albicaulis | reverse complement strand
TTTATGATGGTACCTTTCAAGTTAATTATATCTTTATCTTTTAAGGAAATGTCTTCCATATCCTTGACTATGGCAGTTGTTTCCATTCCGACATTCACCAGATAATCCAAATGCTTACATGAAAAGCAGAACTCTAACCCAAAAAGACTCAAAAAACATGAAAAAACACCCCAAAAACAAAAAAGTGTATTCTAGAACGCACTTGGTTTTTTTTTAAGGTCAAATTTCAACATTTTATAAAATTATGCTAAAAGCAAAATTGTTTCTTGAAAAAAGGATTGAAAAAACACCCTCAAAACAAAACCAGTTGATGCTGGAATAACAAAAAAAAAAATTGTGTCATATTTTTGACATTTTTAAAAATAGAAATAACATTTTTTAATTTTTAAAATTCAAACATTAAAAAAAACTTAAAATTTAAGAAAAAAATAAATTAAATTTAATTTTTTTTAATCTTTTAGTTATTTAGTTTTTCATTTTAAAATTTATAAATTGTTTTCATTTTTAAAATTTATAAATTGGTTCATTTAAAAAAAAAACAATAAATTTATGGATATTTGTTTTTTAATTATCTGTATGTGATTTTTTTTTTTTTTTTAATGATAGTTTTTTTTATTTTTAATTTTCTTTTTCAATTTTTAATTTGTTTTGTTTGTTTTGTTAATTTTAAAATTTGTATTTTTTTTCTTCTTCTTATTATTATTTTAATTTTTAAATTTAATTTTTTATTTTTTGTATTTTATTTTTTTGATCTAAATTTTAATTTTGTAATTTAAATTATTTTTAAATTTTCTATTTAATTTTTTTTTAATTATATGGTTTTTTTTAATAACTTAGAAAAAAATGTTTTTGATGTTTTTTTTTAAATTTTTTTGGTTAATTTTTGTTTTTTTTCTTTAAATTATGTGTTTTTTTTCAAATTTTGTCATTTCTTTTGATATAATTTTCGAATATTTTTGTTTTTATTTATTTATTTATTTTTGTTTAAATTTTTTATTTTTACGAGTTAATTTTGTTTTTTTTAACATTTTTATTGGTTTTTTTATTATATATATATATATATATATATATATATATATATATATATATTATCTAAGTTTTGTGTTTTATTACCAACATGAAAATCACCACTCTAAAAAAAAAAGGTTGATGCTGCATCAATACGTTTCAAAATTAGCATGAAAATCACCGCTCTAAAAAAAAAAAGTTGATGCTGCATCAATATGTGTCAAAATTAGCATGAAAATCACTAACATTTAAAAAAAAAATATTCATACTTCATAAATAAAAATATTAGAGTGTCGAAAATGTGCTCCAAAAAAAAAAAGGTGATTCTGCATCACCACTTTTCAAAATCGGGTGCTTTTTATTCTACCAAAAAAAAGTAGGTAACAGTGCGGTTACCTATTTCATCAGTAACACTGTTTTCCCCTGTTTGATTTACCTGTGATGTAGATGAAGAAGTGGTAGAGATATCTTTAGAAGTAATTGACACTGTAGTTGCCAATACTCCTTTTGGTGCCAAATGTTCTGCCAATGTAGAGGGAACAGTTGTACTTACAGTTGGAATAACTGTGGGAATGCAGACTTCATGAGATTTATTCAATGTTTCATTTTCTTTCATTAGAGATTCTATTTGATTTTCCATCTCTTTAATCTGAGTTGTCATCTTCAAAACCAATTGCATAGTTTCCTCCTTTTCTGTCTTTACCTGAAGAATTTCTTTTGGTTGAGGGTTCTCACTCTATGGCAATTTGAGTTGCTTTCTGAAGGCAACAATATCATCATTCTTCTGCCTTATCAATTTCTTAGCAACTTCAGTATTAGAGGGATCTACTCCAGTTTCTATTACCAAATCTTCTAAGGACTTGATCCTCAAATCCTTAGCATGTAGAGATGCTTTATCTAATTTCATTTGAGTTTGAAAATTAGATACAATCTTTTGAAGCAAGGTAGTACTCATGGTTTTGCTTACTACCTTTGAATATAGCATCTCTGAAGCACTTCTATGGAACTCTATCTGATCTAGTTCATGTATAGTATCAGCATTCACTTCAAACTCTGTCTTCCTGTAGTCTGTGGCTGACTTTGGATCTGTTACTACTGGTTGGAGAAAAGACATGATCATTTTATTTGTTAAGTAATCAAAGGCTATCACAAGTCCGTCTTTATCTCCTGGTTTTTCCTTTAGAAGTTTAGAATAAACTTCATTCTTGATTTCCTCATTCTTTTCCCTGATATGCTTGAACCTTTTCTGAATATCAGAATCAGTTTCTTCTGCTCTTTTAGAGGAAGAGGAAGCTTCTTTATTTATTTCTATTTCAACCATTTCTTTGACTTTTCCCTGTGCTTGTACCTTTTCATTCTGAATTTCCCTGAGTGTTTCATTAACAATCATTGTGGCATCATCATTTGTTTGCTAATCATTATTATCATCTACATCTATGATTCCTTCTTTTTCTATAGTAGTCATTTTGGCCTTCTTGTTGTAGACTGTTTTAAATTTATTTTCAATAATTGTCTATGCCAAATAGCCTTCTTCTTTTCTAGGCCTTTTATTAGTTACCTCTGCTTGTTGGTTAACTATAACCACCTGTGTACTGTCCATCTGATTTTCTTGCAGGCTATCTATTTGCATCTCCTGAATATCATCAATTAAAGTGTTTGCAACCCATTCCATTTGATTAGCATACTTTTCAATTAGTGGCTTTGACTCATGGAGGAATGGAGTTAACTTACAATTGACACTGAGGTTGCTTAAAATACCTTGAGGGTCATAGTTCCAAAAAAAGTTTTCTTGGAACTTGAATGCTGATAATTTGTTGCTTACTTATTTAAAAGCATCTCTGCTGTTGACTATGAAAGAGCCAATTTGACTTTTTAACTTGAATTGTGCTTTCTTTTTGGAGGCTATGAAGTTCACTGCATCTGCATTCAAAATCTATCTCAAGTATTCCAAAGCAAAAATCCTGGTAGTTAGAAACTTTGGTAATTTGTAAGGAGCCAAGTTTGCCCCATACACTCTGATTTCTGTGTGATTTTTATACAAATACCAATCTCCAACTTTACAGTTTTCAAAAAATTGTAAAATTATTTTGATTTCTTCATCGATCCTTGGTGGCTCTGCTTTATTCAACAAAATTATGGCAGGTCTGATAAACAAATCATTGAAGTCCCTGTAGATATACTCACTGGTGTTTTTCCTGAGAAGAGAAGTCCATAATATCACTGAAAGAGGTTTACCCTCCATATCCATCTTTTGTAATGCAATTAGAAAATTATCTCCCTGAGAAAATAGGAAGATATGTAACATATATGATGTATATCTGAACACTCCTTCATCAGGTAATTTTATTAACTCATAATGCATATTATCAGCAATGAATTTGACAAAGTTGAAGACCAATTCTGGTTGTTTTCCGGGGGACAAGGTAGAGAGGAAACCTAGGATGGAGGCATCTGTAAATTCATCATTAGCATAGCCTAATATGAAGGAGAGCATTGAAATGATCTGTCTTGAGCCCTCAAGGAAATCAAAAGTATCATAAGGTGGATTTACCTTAGGAAGGTTGACATGATTAGGCATGAAATTTTGAAGGATCTCAAACTTCCTAGGAAAATCTAGATCCAAATACATCTGAGTCAAATCTTCAATTGACAATGATACTGCTCGTGGATCATGGCTTAGTTGGAGCATATCATTGATTGCTTCAGCATTTATGTAAAACAGGACCTCACTATCTTTGTTCACCATGCATCTTTGGTCAAGGATATAGTGCATCTGACATAACCTAATGAAATCTTGAGCTGGATGGGTGATGGGAACCATATATTTAGGCAAGTTGGAGTCCCATATAGGTATATCATTTGCCACTTTTTTCTCAAATTTTTCCTGACACTAGCTATGTAGTTCAAGTAGATCAAATTCTAAGGTAGCATCAACAATTCTGTAGTCTAAGTCAATCAAGGGACTGCTCTCTTCAGAGGAGATAGGTGGTTGCAATGGTCTAACTACTTCAGTAGAATCAGCAGTTAGGGTAGGAGTAGGTTTATTGATGATTGAAGGTTTAGGGTTTGGAAGCTTGCTGGAGGCAGGCTTCTGAGGCTTGAGACCTCCAGTCCTAGGGGTGACCTGCTTTTTAGTCATTTTTAATGAAACTGAGCAATATTAGATTGTTTGCTCAGCTCTTTATGGAAACAGAAGGTTAATTAAGATGCTTTGGGAAAAATTTGGAATATGGGCGAGGGTTTTATGAAGAAAACACAGATTTTGAATATATAGAGGACTGGAAAGGGATTTCAATGGTTTCTTCAGTAATTCAAATGGATTTTCACTGCAGGAATAACTTTTGGATGGTCAAAATTCTTTAGGCGGAAGTGGAAAATTCTGGGAAAATTTTGACAAGGTTTCCCCTATTTCTTCAAGGTTTGAGTACTCTCAAATGAGTACTTTTAGCTTTTAAATTCAGATTGGTTTAATTTTTTTCTTAAAAATTAAGAATTTGCAGGTTTGGATTACTGAAAAATACCTTTGAACAGGTATGATTGTGGTCGAAGAGGGTTGCAGATGGTACTTGTCTTCAAACTAGTTGCAGCTATTTGGTAGGAGGCACTGGAGGCGAAATTAAGAGGGGAAATGGCTTTTAGAATTATGCACTGGGGTTAAAAATAGCTTTGAAATGGTGTCTGTGAGTGTTTTCTAAGAGGGCGTAGGCGCAAATGCATGTAAACAATAAGATCTAAGTATGAAATCTTAAGTCTTATCAATAAACATGACATTAATTATAGGTTGGAATTAATGGCGGGAGTGGTTTTTGCATTTGAAGGGGAAACCACTAGTGGCTATCGCATTGCTTCTGAGTTGTAAATGGTTTTTTTCTTTTTCAATGCGATCCAGTAAAGTTAAGACACATAGCGGGCGATGGTTTCGTAAAACAACTTTTATTGAAAAATTTGTTGCCAACTTCGCCCGATCACTTTTGAAATGCGATATGGGATCTGCGTCGTCGGATTTGGTTGAGCGATGCAAACGGCTGAGATGCATCGGGAAGCTTCGAGGAAATAAGGTGGGACCAGGTACTTTGATATGCGTCGTTGATTCGATAAGAGAAGATCGACGATTTAAAATCAATGCGATAGGGAATGGTGGGGGCGGGGGAATGATTTATCGGGTTTACTTTAGACCGTAGGATTAAAGGGATTAGGATGATTGGAGGGTCAGGAACGAATGCGAGGATGCTTCTTTTTTATTAATGAAATTTATGTATAAAAGGATTTTACACATAGAATGAGGCAGGCTTAAATATTTAACCAAGGTTTAATCTTATGGTGAGGGGATATATATCGAGGGGAAGGGGTGAGGTTAAAATGTTAACCTTGGGTAAAGTTTGTGAGGGGAAAGGCGAATAAACTTCTTTTTCTTCGCTTTTCTATGTACACAATGTGTAAATAAATTGTGCATTTTAAATATTATTTATATTATATAGTTTCAAATTTATCAAAGGTCTAAAACTATAAGGGAGAGGGGATGTTTTTTTATGGATAAGTTTCATGTCAAATGGGTAATTTCGGGATGTTTTTCAACATGTGTTTAATATCTTTGACATAAAAAGTATATAATAAGAGGGTTTTGGGGATATTAAATAAAATGGGGCTATATTAATAGGACTAGGATAATTGATAGGGAGTTAATAAAATATGTTGTGTTAATATGAAAAGGGACAATGAATACTCGAAATTCATAAATAAAACTAAGGAAAGTGAAAATTAAAGCAAAGCTTCATAATCATAACTTAATCACTTTTACTTAGAATATCATGTTTTTGAGGGTTTATGTCTTGTAAAATGGAGGAAGTTAATAAAATGGGCCTTAATGTAACATTTAAGTAAGAAAATAATTCCCACTTATGAAGTTGAATGGTGATGAGTGCATGAAGGGGTAAATGATGAAAATTTCTAGGATTAATATAGAAACTTAACATTTTTAACTAATCAGTCATTGAGCCTTGGGTTCGGTCCCAACAGAAGTCAAGGAAATGCCTTGAGCCTCTTTGACTGATAGTATAGAATATCAAATTGCTATGGAGAGGGGAAATTAGTTATTTGTAGCCGGGTGAAAGATATTTACAATGATGTTTCCCAACTTCTTCTACCTACCCAATCATTATCTTCTAACATTTTTTCCTTCTATTTTAATCAGGTGCATTTGAACTAGCAACCTTACAACATTTTATTCTTTTTGAAAGCAGTAAACTATCTAATTTTACACTTATTGCATCCAAGAATCTAGATTAAAATGTTGAATTCTTTTATTCTCTACCTAACTAATGAATTGTCATGATTAAACTGTATAACAAATTTTTATTCTCTATCTACAACATTTGAAATTGAAAAATGACGAGTCAAGATTAAATTGTTCACCTCATCACATATTATGGCATTTATTGACACTCTGCCATAATCAACTGCTAAAAGTAATAGTAGTGGCATTTAGACTTGCACACTTTCATGTTTTATTCATCTTTTTTCTTTTGGGGTATATTATTTTTTCTAAGTCCTTTGATTTTTCTTTTAGGACTTTTTACCCTCTTTTTGATTTTTTGATTTTTTGATTTTTTTACAAAATATGGGAAAATAACTTGCAGAAATCAAGGTTTGTACATATTTACAAGACTACCATTAGTCAAGTCAAAATTATGAATCCTGTATTTATAGGTCACTAACAAAGTGTTGTCTTAAGATAGGGAAAATATCTTGGACACACAATCACTTGGTTGAGAGAATCACTCTACCACACAACAATATAGGAAACATAATAGGAACAAACTCCTCTAGATAGAAAGAATCACAACTGAGACAAGTAGGAATTACATTTTCCAACAAAGGGTTTTCTCTTGTAACTATTGGAGCATTTGGTGAGCACTGAGTTTTTGGAAGTAGTGTTGCATGGAATAAAGCATCGATTGATGAGATGCATTGATAGTAGATCCCTACCAACTAAATTTTAGAACACTAGATGAAGTATCATAGGGAGTGACTCTCCTTCACTGTGCTCTAACCAGGTCAAAAAGTCACCTGTACAAGTCACCAACCGAATGGAGGCTGATATATGTCTTCCCTCTGCAGGTTGCTATGCTGGTCAACAACCATGGATCCTTATAACGCTGAACTAGTTGCTTCACACACGGAACTACACGCTGGCCAATTTTTGTATACAAGTCTCCAGGCTTGAAAAAAAAACTCAATACACAACACTCTTTCTCTCTCGATTGTGTAACTCTCCAACACAATGTGACACTAGTCGATGACTCTTACCCAGTCAACAATTCACCATTAGACCACCCTTAACAAAACACATTTTCTTGGATGGCAGACTCCACGTGACCCTGAAGCCACACCATCACTTTTCACTAATCGTATTGAATCAACATCCTCAATTCCAAGCTCCACCTGCTCACATGCGAGAGCCACTTTATTTGCAGAAAGATAAACCACTGGAAACAAATCGCACAACCTAGTGGCGATCACATTTTTAAATGCATTGCATAAAATCTATGTGATGGCGATTATTCCATACTTGTTCGATATCAAGTCTAGGGCTCGGGAAAAAATAATAAGGGAACGTGCTCACCATACTCTCCTTGCATTAATTTACGAGATAGGGAGGTATTTGTTGATTCTCCCGTCCAAATCATATCTCCCGACTCCCAAAATGACCCCTTGATTTTCCATTTCATCGATAGCCAAGTTCAAGCATCGTAGAACACGAAAAACGAAGTGTTGCTCAAAATTTACTAATTGATAACTAATTCGTTTAACGATGGAAAAATTGTTGTCCATAAAATGACCATTTGATAACAGTCTTATGACCAACATGGAGTCCCCCACTATGTTTATTCTTTTTATTCAAAAAGAGCGAGAGCGAGATCCATGCCTTTCCACAAGGAGAAGAGCTTCGCCTTGTTATTGATGGTTACTCCCAATCCCCACACATTTATGATCTCCAAATGTTCCTCAGGGCTATAAATGACCCCTCCCACTCCTGCCTCCCCTGATATATTATATACCACATTAATAATAAATAAACATATAAAATTTTTGAGAGTAAGTTTCTTTGATCCATAGATTTATAGAGAGAATATTTAGGAAAATCACTTTGAAATTCTCAAGAAAAAAATCTGGAAAATCACATTGGAATTCTTTAGGTTGATGTGTTTCGAACTACTTAGAATGGTTCATCATCACGATATATTATTATATTTGTTTTTTATAAATTAATGAAGGTTGTTAAAAATAGAGAATAAATAAAAAAATACAATCATTAATATTCACCTGCACAAAGAATAATGAGTGCTACATAGTAGCTACTAATTGCCTCTTAGTTCAAATATAGCTAAATTAAAGTAAAAATATTGAATTCAATTTAGTGTTAAGGTTTAGAATCCAGTCAATTTAGGTTTTATTGGTAAACTGAGACATTTTGTTAATTGTAATTCTGCATTGAGGCAGTGGAGAATCAAATCCTACCAAACAACAAATAATAATGTCTTATTGTAGTGATGATGTTTTTGTTTAGAAGATTGTCTAGAAGGTTTTACATTTTCTATGTAAAGTATAGATAGATATATTTGAAAGGGTAGTTGTTATTTTGATCGAAATCTAGATTGGGGGAAAAAATTTGCTAAAAATTCAAAGTGCTCACAATCATTCCAAACTAGAACGATCAGATAGGTCTCGTCACCAGCAATCCAACGCACTTTGTTTCTTCGAAAACCGACTCTATATGTGAAAGTTAGAGCCTGTTGTCCACTTGACCAAACAATATAATTTTTATAAAAAAAAAGTCAAAAAGGGTGAAAGATGTCAAATTTATGGTTTTCCACCAGCCAATAGCGTGCTGACAAGTGTCAATTTTTGGGTGGCCTGAATTTTTGGCCAGATAGCAGTTTCTGGTTGGTTTTTGAAGAACCAAGGGGATGCTGACACATGGCTAACCTAGAGGCCACCACGTGCCCCTCCCAAAGGCCGAATTTTTATGGTATGATCAATTGTCATATATATTATATGGGCATAATTTTAGTACAGGTGGAAGGGCGGAGGTTGGGGTTGACCCCGCGACCTCATGCACACAAACCACACTTACTGCCACACCTGCACTTTGGATCTTAATATATATGGGCTTTGACATATATTTAAATTTGAATACATTGCATAGTGGGGGTTAAGAGGGCCGGCCCTCGGCCCATGGGACCAGGCAACATGACCATAATGGAGGGCCAACAAAAATGGAGATGGACTAGTTTTAATGCGGTTTATCAACCCTTAATCACAATTGTTAAATGCACATAAACATGTTTTAATGAGCGCTAATCGCATTTTTTAAATGCAGATTTGTAAATGCGCTTAACACGCTAAACCATAGTTAATTGCACACTTATCGCTTAATTAATATATTTTTAATTTGGCAGTGGAGTTGGCGGAGTCCGCTAATTTCGGAGGAACTCCACATTTGGCGAGGTTAACTGGAGTTTCTCCAGATTTGGAGTTTTTCTAGAAAATACTGAAGAAGCCATAACTTCTGCATTTTTCGACCAAATTAGGCTCAGAAAGAGGCAATCCTAGATGATTTGGATGCTCTGAGCATGATGGTGTAGGTTTCAGAGGTAGAGGAGCACTTCTGTAAGTGTTTTTTTTTTTCACTTTTAATATTAAAGAAGCCTAGGGCCACCAGGAGAGGAGGTCATGCCTTGTCCACTTGAAGACCATTTTTAGAGCCAGAAGAGGCTACCTAGGGGTTTTTGGGCCTTCTGAATCAAATGGATTAGGTTGCAAAGCTATTGGAGCATTGTAGGTGCGTGTAATCAGAGAATTGACCATTAATCCAAAGAGGGCCAAGCCATTGAAGCAGGTCCATAGAGATGTAGCCCAAGAGGGGTGAACTCCGTTATCAGCTACTGTGTAATGTGTTTATTGTGTATTGTTTCTCTGCAATTTACTTGTTGCACATGTGTTTTTAATAGTGAATTAACTCATGAATTTCTCATAAAAAAACAAAAAAACTTGACACATAATCCCTCACATAACTGCCTAATTTGAGACGACCTAAACATGTTTATTTTATTGATGAGGAAGCTAGCACAACAAAAATAGTTTGTCTATATTCAGATCAAGTTGGTATCAGAGCATAGTTTAGCTCATTTAGCCCTGAGATGGTTTTCCATGGTTAGCTAGAGAATTAGCTATTGCTTTTATATTTGTGCAAGGAGAATCTAACTGTGTGCAAGTTTATGTGTATCACTTCTCTTCAGGAGAAGGTCAAGATTGAGGACTCAAATATAAAATCATAGCAAAGAGTATTTTTATGCATCACAAGTGTGATGGCAGCTTCATCTAGCATTTTTTTTAATCCATATTCCTTAGCAAGACTCTTTGATAAAGAGATGTTGTAGAAGCTCTACATCATGAGAGATATGGTGCAAGAGTTGGTTGAAGATATAAAGGAGAATAATATACTTCAAGAGTAGTTAATAGCCATGAGGGAGGAAAAGAAAGAGCTTCTTCAAAATATGCATGAGATGGAGACTCAGCTCCATATTGCAAATGAAACCTTAGCCAAGTATGTGCTTGAAAAAGAGGTATGCAATTCAAGTTTATCTTCTATTTCCTCTCAAAATGAATGTGTAGGTGCTTTTGAAAGACACGCTAGAGCAAAAGGGTCCAAATTATTGATGAAAATGGGTTATGAAGATAAATGATTGGGTAAACATGCACAAGGCATAGTTGAGCCAATTGTTGTTAAGGAAAGCCCTAGGTATTTGGGTCTTTGTTGTGGAAAACATGATGGAGAATGCTCCAAAGCCAAGGAGGCACATGAAGGTGTTCCAAGAAGGACTTTCATTACATGTTCATTACCTCAAGCTTGTGAAGTTTGTGTTCACGAGGAATGAAAAAGTTTTATATCCACTTTGCAAGAAGATGTTGAAATCTCTAGAGTCATTGAAGCCATTGTTGGTATTCTGAAGAGAGCCACTACCTCATCAAATTCACCTCCTCAAGAAGGCGACAAAGGTGAATGTGCAAGGTATAAATATGTCTTTAATCAAGTTGCTTTTGATTATGATAAACATGGTAAATCCTCACATAAGATTGGGAGAAATTTTACATGTTCCTTTTGTGGTTTGAATAACCATAATTTTTCGAGATGTTGGAAGAAGATAGCCATGCACAGGAAACTTTCAAAAAAAAGGAGGTAGAAAGCCAAAGATCCTTTGGACAATGAAAACAATGTTGAAAATAAGATGAAATTATTTTTCACTCATTGCCATAAGAAAGGTCATCTTGTAGACAAGTGTTGGAATTTGTATACGACAAGTCATCCACGACATTTGAAGAAGGTGGAAAGAGATCTTGAAGAGAATGGAAAGGAGGATTCCATAATTGATGTGAGTTAGGATGATACATATGATGACGTGCAACTGAAAGAGGCGACATTGAAGTGGTTTGGAAAGAGACGGATAGATTTCTTAACCAATTAAGGCCTTGCATTTCTTTTGATGATTGATGCAAATCTTGCCTTACTGATGCATTTCTTTTATCTTGAAAGTATGCTACATATTGCACGAAGCAAGATGTTCGAAAAGTAGAGTTATGTTGACTCACTTAGATGCAGCAAATATGACAATTTGTAGTTGTAATTTTCATGTGAATGCATTTTTTTTCTCTGGAATGCATGTTGCATGTTTACGCCAGGAAGGTGTTTGAAAGTGGAATATGTTGACTCACTATTATTGAAGCAAAATTAGTCATTTCAGATCTTTAATTACTAGTACATGCGAATGGGATTCTTGTACTTGTGATTCTACTTGCGAGAGAGTTGAGAATTTTATACATGCATGAGAGTTTATGTGTGTGAACAATGGAATTTTTTATAGTTTCATTATGCTTGAACATGCATGAGTGATTGACTTGTGTTGGTCAAAGAGAAGGGAAATAAGTGCTCCAAGATCGCTATAGGAGGTTGGCTTAATATGTCAAGAAGATTGGAAGTGTGGCAGCTGGTAGGGAATTGAGAGCGAATGTGAATAAGAGCCGGGCAGTCTAAAAGGAAGTGCTTTTCATCTTCCACCTACTTAGAATTGCAAATCTGATAGATTCTATCGTTCCAAGGGGTCTTGAGAATAGACCATTTCCCGATCTCACTCCAAAGCTCATGGGAATTAGTTCTTATCTTAGCAATGTTCATTTTTTTCTTATTGCTGGACAACACAGATAGATAACTATGATGATCAAGGGTGGGGTTGATCACTTCCTTATAGTATCTTAGCTTCCTTTTACCCTCCAACTCCTTATCCTCTCACAACTTGTCCTTAAACTTGGAGATAATAGTATTTTTGATATTATCTTTGCTTCCCATACTAAGCTCCTCCTTAATTCCCCAATGGTTGAACCATGACTGGGCATCCTTATGCTACCCGAGCTTGAGGCAAAGGTGAGGATTTTGACTACAGTTAGAAGCAAATTTAGGGTGCCTTTTTTATTCCATGTTATCAAGTTTTCTGTGATACATCAGATATCTAAACATAGCCGTGCTTATCCCACTACCATCACAATAACCTAAAATAAATTAGATAAACAAAACATAAAATATTTGGTTGTCTAAAATATATTTAAATGAGTAATGTACCCACAAGCTTTCAAGTACAAATCATAAATAAATTAAACGTCATTTTAATAAAACAAACAAAACAAAATAGCCATTTTACTATAAAAATAAAATAATAAAATAATAAATTTGAAATGAAAGTTAAAAAGATGAAATAAATAAAAATAAAACACGTGTTAAGGATAATTTAGTCTTTATTAAAGAAATAATAAAATGTATAATAAATAATAAAATCCAATATAATTAGATATATAGAAACTAAACTATATATTTTTTTTAAATAATTAAAATATTATTTATTTATAAAATTTGTAGAATATTTTAAAATTAAATTGATGAATAATTATTAATTTTAAATGAAGTATTGATACTATCGTAAAATTATATTCATAACAATATCGTAAAATTATATTCATAACAATATATATTAGTTATGAATAAAACATATATTATATATTAATTTTTTGGAAATATTAATTATTTGTTAGGCTATATGGAAAACTAAACAAATCAGTGAGTTTCCCATAGAAATAGAGTGATAAAATAATTAATTTGAAATGAAATTAAAAAAAAAAATAGAGAAATAAGTGTTGTAGGATAATTTTGTACTTATGAAATTCACAGATCACAATTTCATAAGGAAAACTTGGCGACGTCGCGGCCGGTCCATTACTAATTTTATCGCCGTATTCCCAACGTATATGACGTGTCTAAATAATTAGAGGGATGACTCGCTGGCATCTAATCCAGCAGTTGTCATTCTCCCTTAAACACGTGGTCCTCGTTCGTTGGTTCCGACGTTGATGGTTGGGACCACTGGTTTGATGTCGATTAATGTTTAGATAAGCATATTTTTCATTAAGATTTTCCCTTAATTGATTTTCCTTTTTTAATATTAAGATATTCTCCTTTTTTAAGTAATAATATGCTTACATTTTTTCTTTTAAAAATATATATATATATATGTTTTAAGTTATCATGTGATTGATGTTTGGAGTCCATGATGCTGAGTTGGGATATACATGGATACATTTCGTCAGCAAAGAGTTTGTCGATAAGTTGGGAGTGGTTATTGTAAAACTTCACAAGAAAAGGGCCAAATACAAGAGCCAGATAGAAAAGCAATATGTTCCATAAGCTATTTTTAGCCTCGCGAACATTAAAAAATACTTCTTTCTTTGTTCTTTCTTTCTTTCCATTATTCTTTTTTTTTGACTTTTTCCTTTTCTATAATGTTCATTTAACTTTTCTTTTATTGGTTTTAGGATTCCAAGACACCGACGTGGAAGTGGAGATATATATGAGAAATAAGTTTAGTGGAGGGATTCATGAGGTGTGGGTGGTTTTCTAATACTTTATTTTTTTGTCATCCCACATTTTCTAAGTTTTATTTAGGGAAAGTTTAGTTGTTTGGTTAAAATTTAGTGTTTGAGATGGTGGAAAAGACTTAAAGAAGTTTAGGAAGAATATGTATGTATATTTTGCAAATATGGGGTAGTGGAATCTGGAAAATATTTCATTTTGGAATGTGATGTTTTCAAGGACATCAAGGATAGTTATGACAATATGTTAGCATATGTCTCTTGTCATCGGTTTTTCAGCAAGGAGACTCTTAAAAGGTTGGGTCAACTCATCATCAATTTGAATAATAAAAGGATTGAATTGCAAAAAGCTAAAAACAGGGAGGTTGGTGGTCTCATAGACTATCTTTGGTCTCGTAGACATTAAAATATCATATCATATCATACAATATATCCTATGCATAAAAATAATGGTCAAATGTGACCATATACTATATCTGTCAAAGACAAGAAAATAAATATAGAAATAAATATTTATTGATAACCTATTAATTCTAGTTGACATTTTTCCTTATTTACAATTTAATCAAAGTTTTAAGCAAACATAAATAAATATAGAAATTGATATTTATTGATCACCTATTAATTCTAGTTGGCATTTTTCCTTATTTACAATTTAATCAAAGTTTTAAGCAAACATTATATTTTAAATTATTTAAAATAGAGTAGTTTACCGAGGCGAAAATTTTGCACATAAAATAGTGTAAATTTTAGTAAGATTTTGATAAAATTTGGAAGAAATTTTTGGAAATCTGTGTTACAACTGTCAAGCTTCAAAATTTTGGGTTCCCCAAGGGTTCTTGATGGTGTTAAATCCATTTCCACTCAAAAAATATCCAAAAACTTCAATAACTAGATTTTTTGAAAATTTTATCAATTTTATCGTCAATTCTCACAAAAACAAAACATTGCCTTATAGGCAAAATTATGACACAACACTATTTAAATTTTCTTTTTCTCATGCTTGATTAAATAAATGAAAAAATGATCTCTTATTGCGGAGGCTTTTTCCGTATATATAATTTAATCAAAGTTTTGATGTCATATTGTCTGAAATTTTTCCATGTTTACAAATTGACTAAAATTTTAAATCGATCTCTTATTGCCGTGACTTTTTCCATGTTTACAATTTAATCAAAGTTTCAAATCAATGTCATATCAGCCATACTTTTTTCCATATTTAGAATTTCAATCTTTCGATGTTTACACTTTAATCAAATTTTTAAATCAATCACTTATTGACGAGACTTTTTCCATGTTTACAATATCTCCTCCATTAATAAGCTAAACCAGCTCTCTTTCCATGCATATGCCACGCACCTGCTTTTTCATTGATAAGTTAAACCACCTCTCTTTCTCATGCATATGCAACACACTTGCTCCTCCCCTTGTGTTTGTGTACGGTGGACACACAAATAGTTTTCATGGCCATGCCCTATCAACAAACTTCTTTTGGCCATAACCATCTTTCATTGCAAATCCATAACCATCTTTCACTGCAAAAGTTATCACCAATCATACTAAGGAGTGCAGATTTTTCTAGTTTATGTGAGATCAATCACTATGGAAAGCTAACACAAAGGTAGGAAGTTGAAAAACATATATACTTTTCAAATACATGAAAGAAAGAAAGAGTACATGCTTCAAGCTTTATGGACTTTTTTTTTTTTACAAAGTAATAATTAATTTAAAAAGTGGCATCTAATTATACATGGATATAATAGAGGAAATCAATATATATACTTAAAATATCAAGAAAGAATATATGTGAAACTAAATGTGCAACTTTAGGTGAGACCAACTCAATTTGGAGAGTGCCCACACTTAGCAAATTATGCATTAATCAACAAGAAAGCTCATATATTTCAACAATTACGAATCTGTTGAGGAGTTGGAACAACTTTCACATAAATAGGATTTGCATCCTACATAAACCTTACAACTTGATTGGAACACCACAATCACACCAAACATCTAATAATAATATACTAGAATAATTTACATTTCTCCATTAATTCCAAGTCACTCCCTTAATGGAGAAATGGATCACAACACCTGTTGGTCTTAGTCTCAGTCAAACTTTACAATTTAACGTTACAATTTCATTTTTACCTTTCTTGTCGTTAAATAATAATAACACTTCTTCCTTTTCAACTACATGATGTAATTGGAGTTTTGTCTTCATCTTATTATCTGCAACAGATCATGATGTCCTTGAGGCCATACTTTTTCTTCAATAGTTGCAGATTCTTCAATACATGCATAAGTGGGTTGTTGTGGTTTGTCATTACCTTTGCCTATACCTTGTTCGGGGGATTGCTTCCAAATTAGCTTATAGTAATACCTAATTTATTCAAGACTCCATTGCTTCAGAATCCCATGAACTTCTTCATTGTTGTTTGAATCTCCATGTCACCTGCATCATTCATGGATTCCTTATTCTGTTCAGAATCAAGATCCTTCATCGTTCTAATTGTTGCTTTCAAACCTACATCAATATGTTCAAAATATTTCTGATGCCATCGTTCAATTAGCTTTATATCTGCATCATAATCAAGCTTGACATGTTCAAACTTGTTTGTTCCTTCAATTGCTACTATAATTTCCTCTTCATGTTCTTCCACTTAATCATCAAAAGCAAATAATCATTTATCAACCAATTTCTTTTTAGAGATAACTTGCAATTCATTTTCATAACAAAAATATCCATTATCAAATTTAATTGAAACTTCCTCTTTCTTCAATTCAACAGTTGTTGCTGAGTCCTCCATGGATTTTCTCTCTGCAAAAGATCCACCTTCATCTTTTTTGGCTTTCTCACCGCATTGCATTTCAAATTGATTCAAATCTATATTTGGTATTTCATGATATTTTCTCCGGAATTTTTTAAATTCTCTTTGGAATTTTTTTATTTTACTTTTTCTACCCATAATATCTTTCTCACTTCAACAATGCATTAGATGAATAGGTGAAACAATCATATGTTAGCCTCTCTCACAAAACAATACTAAATCCAAAAATAAATAAATAAATTAAATATTACAAGTTAGGAATTTGTGCCTAACTCTTGGGTTGTTCCTCTAAGATAGTAGTTAGTTTAGGTAGCTCCTATATTTGTGAGTGTTTGGTTGAGGAAGTATCTCAACAAGGTGTTCAAGATAGCACGTACTATCTTGAGACACTATCTCCTCATCTATTTAAATTGTAACACTAAATTCTTTTAATAATGAGAAAAATATGTGAGGAAGCCGTGAGGCTTGCCGCCAATATTTGGTGTCTGGTTTTTATGTGTGTTTTCTGTATTTGTCTGAGTTTATTTATTTTTCAATATGTGGTATCGGAGCCAAGATCCATGTCTGGCGAGGTTGAGAATATTACCAGTGTGTAACCTGCAAACGTAAGGGGGCGATAAATGAGATATTTAGTCCAGCATTGGTAATATTGGTTGTGGTTGATATTATAAGTTTTTGTGAGTCTACAACTTTATATATCTGTATATATATGTTGTGTGTGTGAGCATGTGACAGTCGTGGCATAGTATGCTGCATTTTTATTGAGGGATCAACCTCCAGTGTGGGAAAGCATCACTATCTTTGCACTGTCCAGTGCCACGGTAACCACGAGTACCCAAGAACCGGCATTTCATTGTGATGAGGTATTATGTTTGAATGGAGGCATTATATATGGCTTTCGATTTAAATTTATGACATTGCATATAGTTATTAACATGCATGATGTATATATGGCATTGAATGGACTGTGAGGAAGAGTGGCTGACAGTAAATACCCACTGAAATGAGACCAGCTGCCTCAAGTGAAAACGACGTTGCAGTAACTCTCTGTGAACGAGTTTTACATATCGACCACCAATGCTAGGAGAAGGCTGCCATCGAGGGAGGGAGCGTAGTTACAAAATGGGTGAATAAAGATACGTTCTACGCTAAAAACAACCTTGCCATGGCTGTAGACAGAGCCACAGGTCAACGCAGATGCGTTACCTTGCGAATACTTGATCGTTGGAGTTCGAGTCACATATATAAATGATTTGAAGTGCTGTCATATTTTTTTGCATAAATGTGATAGCAAAGGAATGAAGGACAGATTCATGCTGTGTTTTGGTTAGAAACACCACCATCTTGGCACAATAGCCATGCCACGGTGACCACGCGCATCGACAACTTGCAAATTCATTGTGATGAGGCATACATATGACCTGCTTTGATATACGGTTTCAACGTGGAAGCATTGTCGTCTTTACAATGACTATGTACCCAATGCCACAACAACCTTGCGTAGAATTTACATCTGGTATGGTTTAACATATAATTCCATTTGCATTATATGTGGTGTGTTCTGAGTTATATTTGCAGAAGCATTACATACGGTTGATTTGAGATATGTTTACGTAGGGCGGAAACTTATGTATATCACAGTATTAACGCTATGGTAACAACGAAGGTCGTTTTCCCATAAAAGGAAATCGAAATATCAGAAATAGTTATGCTTTCATTCTTTTGTTTTTAAGTGAACATAAAATTCAGTTTTTTAATTGACATCACCAAGTATATTTTAAAAAAAGGTTTAAACAAGGGAGTTAAAAGGGATATTTTTTTTAAAATGAAAGGGAGTTAAAAGGTAATGGAAAGGTAGTATACCTTTTTTGAAATAAGTGGAGAGATACTGAGTGGAAAGAGTGTTCATGTTTTTTATGATTTTCATGAAATTATGTTTTGGGATTTGAGGTGATTTTATGAAATGAATACAAATATAAGTGCCCCAAAATTTTAAGCAAAGAGAAATGAAATGGGTGCCAAGGTAAGTTTTGACTAGTGATTGGCGTATCTTCACTTCTAAGCCATCAAAGTCTTTGAAAGAAAATTGCATTAGATCGAAGAATATTTTTCTTTTTTCATAAGGGTGAAGATTGTAATAAGTTGTAACTTGGAGAAATAAGGTGAAATTATTGTTTTTGTAATTTTGGAGCAATAAGTGATTTTGTGGAGAGATAATGATTCACCTTTTTTGTAAATTTGGAGTGATCAAAAGAAAGCCCATTGTTGTAGGAGGTTGAGTAAGGTTTTGAAGTCATTTTTCTTCCAAGAAGTTCTGAAACTTTGATTCCATGAAGATGTTGTGAAGCTGAATGATTATGTACTCCAAAGTTTAATAAAGATATCATTTTTTGGTGATTGTGTCCTAGATCCACCCGAAATTGAATAAGGGGATCTTAGGTACACCATGTGTGTTTGTGATGGCGAGTGTTTTTATGGCTTCATGTTGTTGCTTTTGATTTGTGTCTAGTTTTGACACATAAATGATTTCATTTAACACATACATAAAATTCAATACCAGAAAAAGCAACATCTGTAACGAAGTAACTGCAAGCAAGGATAATTAAGCTCAACACATGCATTTGCGCCACTACAACAAATAATCAAAGTTTTCAACATCAGCATTTTACATCAACAAGCAAATTCACTCAATAAAATCAAGTTCATGAATTTGGAAACTCCAACGTTTCAAAGCAAAGTCTACATCAACGTTCTTGCAAATACATTTAAGAACTTGTAATCAAATTCATTGTTTTAAGTGAATCATTAAAAATTCATTGTTAATGAATTTTTAAGAGGACAAGTGAATTCATTGTTTTAAGTGAATCATTAAAATCATTATGATCTTTCTTGGGTGAATTTTCGACAGTGTTTGACACCCTTCCTTTAAGCAAAATCAATTGAGTGCACGAGTTTGTAACTCTAAAGAAAACAAGCAACAAGTTCACATCTCCTACAAGCAAGAGTGAGTATTCATTCAAGCAATTTGCCTCAAGTTAGTACAAAGTTACAGCAAGTGAGCGTGAGTTCCAGTAAACTTGAAACAAGAGAAACAAGTTTCACCAAGCAAGAGATCCAGCAGATTCTGAAGCAAGCGAACGTGAGTTTTCATTCAAGTGAGTGTGAAGTAATCAAGTAGGTCAAGTGAGAGTTCAAAGCAAAGCGATAATCATCAAGCGCGTGTGAATACAAGAGTTTAAGCAAGAAAAATTCTACAATTCTAGCAAGTGTTCCAAGCAAGCGCAATAAGCAACAAATCAAGTGAGCATGTCATTAGAGCCACACAAAAAGCGAGCTTATCATTCAAGTAAAAAAATCAAGTGAAATAGTTCAAAGCACGACATCTACGACAAGAGAGCTTGATTTCAAGAGAGCAAGTTCAGATGGCACAACACATTCAGTTGTTAAAAATTCTTCAAAATTTGATCCTCTCAAGTGATGAAGACATGGTGCACATCAACAAAGAAACTCTTGTTGATCTTTCCCGGCATCTACAACAAAAAAATGAAACCATTGAGTTTCTTCGCCTAGAGTCGTAACTTCAAAGGAATGAGTTGCAAGAAAAGAGTGATGCTTCCGAGTCTTTGAACCATACAGCTAAAAATTATTCTAAGGCATTCATCCCAACAACTTCAAGTGTTGAAGTTGTTCCAGTTCCAATTTCTTCCAAGCCCATCATCAAGCCATGGGAAGAAATTCAGAATAAAAAGAATCGACGAGGCTTAAGATATGTCAATGATGACACCAACTTGCATATCCCAGATTATTCCAAGCCAATTAAATTTGTTAGTGCAAGATTTATTGCACAACTCACCTCAGCAAGTTCTGAGAAAGTTGCAGACAACCAACAATGCGTGCAACCCAAAGTTGCAGCCAACAGAATTTCACGCAACCCGAAGTTGAAGTCAAACCGAAATGTCCTCATTGTCAAAGAACCGGTCATAGGGAAGATCAGTGTTTTGATCTCCATCCTTGTCGCCATTGTGGCAAGCCCAATCATTCCTTAGAAAAATGTCGCAACCAAAAACAACAAGCCAGATTGAAGATACATTATGAATGGATCGATCCTTGGAAATGGTCATCCATAGTCAAAAGATTGTATCAGTTCTACAACCAAATACAATCACACATAGTGCAGCCAACAATGAAAAGATGATGGTACTCTCATGAAGTTTAATGGGGGAGTACAACAGTGTAAAAACTCCTACACCTAAAGGGGGGGAGTTCAGGAATACTTTCCAGAGAAGTGTCTCTCCTTTCAGCTGATAAAGGGGGGGAAATTTCAATGAAATTAACGACGGTTGTCAGACTGAAAGTCTCGACAAAAACAACAAAAGAAGCTAGTGGGCAGCTTCAGTAGCCAGTGGGCATCTTCAACAATGAGTGGGTATCAAAATTTTTTCCAGTGGGTAGTCGACAGCAAAGCAGCAGTGAGCAGTTTTTTCAGCACAACAAAAGCAACAGTGAGTTGTTTTTTGACATCATCAACCAATGGGCGTTTAACAAATTTTGTCAGTGGATAAAGGATGCTGATTTCACACAAATGAAAGATGGATCCTTTTGCAACTTGGCACATGATGGAGCTGTCAAGCGAAATTCAGAGATGAATCAGACATGTAGCTAACTCATGGTCTCTAGAGATTGCAGTTTTTCGGCATCCAGCTTTGGCGGTTTTTCAGGAAATGTTTTTGAGGATCAGCATGAGAACTTGGAAGATGGTTCCTCATTCTTATTTTGGATTTATCAATGAAGGGGGGAATGTTAGCCTCTCTCACAAAACAATAATAAATCCAAAAATAAATTAATTAATTAAATATTACAAGTTAGGAATTTGTGCCTAACTCTTGGGTTGTTCCTCTAAGATAGGAGTTAGTTTAGGTAGCTCCTATATTTTTGAGTGTTTGGTTGAGAAATTATTTCAACAAGGTGTTCAAGATAGCACGTACTATCTTGAGACATTGTATCCTCATCTATTTAAATTATATCAATAAATTCTTTTAATAATGAGAAAAATATTTGAGGAAGCCGTGAGGCTAAAGCTTTTTCCTCCAATATTTGGTGTCTGGTTTTTATGTGTTTTTTCTATATTTGTTTGAGTTTATTTATTTTTCAATATCATAAAACTTGACTAACCTGGTAAAAAAAATCACATGGCCTTCCACATCCAGCAACTATGCCTCACAAGCAACACCTTAATGCCATCACAATTAAGCAATAAGCAACCGCATCAGATCACACAGCTTCACTTCATAGTCGATTGAAAACACCATCAGGAAAGCACTCACCAGGTCTCTCCAAGCAATGACTTGGAGCGATGGAGAAATTCTTATAGCACAAAAAATCCCAAATTGTGGATCTATAAGATAAATTTGAGTTTTCAATTTATAGATGGAATAAATTTTCAAGCATTGTTCACCTTGTGAGACTCAAAACTTGAAAATCCTTCAATCACATCACGCCAGGATTGGATTCCTCCAAACACTGGATAAATGAACAAATCACTGCTTCTCTCCCACGCTGACATGCTCCAATGGATTATTAAAAATAATCGACAAGATCTTTCCAAATTGATGTAGCCGTGGAAATTAATGCATCACAGAAAACAATCACAACTCCTACTGCTGCTTTGGATGAGAATTTAACGACACAATGAATGAGTTTAGCGACTATGATATTTGAAGAAGTTGTTGCACAAAATGCTATCAGAAGAACTGTAGTAAGCGTTGTGGTTGAGTGTGTTAAATTTCCATAAGGAAATCTATATTCACATTATCAAATAATGTTACAAATAACTACATGAAGGTTGTCTCAAGATAGGGAAAATATCTTGGACACACAGTCACTTAGTTGAGAGAATCACTCAACCACACACCAATATAGGAAACATAATAGGAACAAACTCCTCTAGATAGAAAGAAACACAACTGAGACAAGTAGGAATTACATTTTCCAATGGAGTGTTTTCTCCTGTACCTGTTGGAGAATTTGGTGAGCACTGATTTTTTGGAAGCAGTGTTGTGTTGAGATTGAACAAGATGATGAGCTTAGTGAAAAGAGTCACCTTCACTAAGTGGGCCCGCAGGCTATTTTTGGCGCAAGTCTATTTTTAGACATGGTGATCATATTTCAGAAGTTGCAGGATGCTATTTGTGGATGGTTGATCAAGTTCGAAAAATATATGAAATTATATTTTTAGAATATTGGGCGAAGTCTATTTATAGATCGTTGATCTAAAAATAGAAGTGTTGATTATTATTAGCTCTTAATAATAATCCGACAATAAACATCAACTTATTCTCTTGGAGCACTTAATTTCAGTGCACAAATTTGGAAAATCAGTGGGCTGAAGGAATTACGCAATTCCTAGGGTTTACTGGTGGTTCATGCATGGAGGACTCAGTTAGAACTGAAGTGGCAAAGTTATGACAGAGTTGCAAGAGTAGTTCAAGGAGTTGTATTCAGTTTAACTTAGTTAGACTCAGTTGAGCTAGTTGTATCTAGTCTAACTGAATGATACACTAGTGAGAGTGGAGTGAATTAATTAGTTAATTAATTCACAAATAATAACTCATTAATCAAATGAACAATACAATAGTTAACTACAGTGCATGCTAGTTCTAGTGGAGACCCAGTGGAGGGATAGGTGAAAGGGCAAGATGGACTATCTGTTGTGACTATAGTGATGCACTGATTGAACCTCACACACATTGGAGTTGCCAATGAGGATTGCATAGTCAAGGAAAGGGTAATTCGAATTCATTCAGAGCTATTCTTCAGCAGGGATTGCGTAGTGGACGCAGGCTAGTAGGAGGGCAGAGATCGGTGCATGGATTTGCATATTTATTCTATGTTAGTGTGTGATGATTGATTGTGATGAGAGCTTGATGTACTAAGCTTTGTATGAGATTTTTACATGATCTCCATGGGGTTTTTAGCTTCAGGCTTTCCCATTAAAAAATTGTGTTATGTGCAATTGTTTTTATTTATTCTTCACATGTGTTTGCAATTAATTTTCTGCAAAAGATTAACAGTGGAATGATTCTGTATTTTGCAAGAAGTTAAATATTGTGAGATCATGGGAATCTGGATGTATGCATTATTAGTGTATACTAATTTCTACATGGTATCGGAGCAGTGTTAATTCTTGAAGATTTCAATTGTGAAGAATTGTTAAGTTTGTGCTGGTGGACAATTTGAATTTGCTACAGAAGATTCTTGGTGCAGAAGTTGAGTATACATTGAAATGTCTTTCAATGGGTTGCGATTGGAGTATGCCCTTGATGGGAGCTCGAATTACATAGCCTGGAAGGATAGGATGAAGGCGGTGCTGGAGGATAATGGACTGAAGGATTATCTATAGCAATGTTCCTAAGTGGGGATCTTGTGATGCTGCATTACTTGATGCATGGCAAAAGAAGACAGCAAAGACAAGAAGAATTCTGTTGGAAGGTGTGAAGGATCATATTGCATCCAACCTTCACGGGAAATCCACTCCATTCTTAGTTTGGAAGGCTTTGAAATATTTGTTCCAAAGCAGAAGCGACCAGAGGAAGTTGGCGCTTAAAGACAAACTCAGAAAAATAAAAATGGAGAAGGGCGACAGTATTCCAAAATACCTCACGAAGTTTGTCCACTGCAAGGATGAACTGGGAAGTGTGGGGGATACTGTTGATGATGAAGACTTGGTGGGCTTGGCTCTCCTTGGGCTTCCGAAGATTTGGCATAGCTACGAAGACTCTGTCAATGGACGGGAGAAACTGCCGGTATGGGAGCGACTTTGGTCGGATCTTGTGCATGAGGAGATAAGGCAGGGCACTAGGGATGGATCTTAATCGAAGAATGAAGATGAAGAGAATTTTGCTTTGGCTGCCAAAGAAAGGAAAGGGAAGGGGAAGAAATTTCCTTCAAAATCCGAAGCTAAAGGCAAGAAGCAGGATTTTTCCAAGGTGAAGTGTTTTCACTGTCACGAACATGGGCATTTCACCACTAACTGCCCACAAAAGAAGAAGAACAAGAAGGTTGTTGGAGATGCAGCTGGAGAGGCCTTAGCCTTACAATTTGAACTTGATTTCACTTTGATCACATGCTTGGTTTCAAGCTATATGGGATTGGTGTGGTATATTGATAGTGGCGTGTCTTTCCATATGACAAGAGACAAGGAGTTGTTTAGTGACTTGGAGGAGAAGGACCTCCAGATGCATATAGAGATGGGTGACGATTGTCGATAAAGTGCGATCATAATTGGGAACATTACCTTTGAGAGGGATTCTAGTAATCCATTCTTGTTGAAGGATGCTATGCATGTTCCAGGTCTGAAGAAGAACTTGGTCTCGGTCGCAATGTTGGAAGACAAAGGTTATGATGTTGATTTCAGTGAGTGAAAAGCCTTCATTTGACATAAAAAAATGGGTCAAACCAAGAATATAGGTATTTGAGTTAATAATTTCTAAAATCTAGAGGTAGATGGCTGCGCTGCAATGGCGGGCAAAGAAGAAGAAGTGGTGAGTCGGGATGAGGGTGAATTATGGCACAGGAGATTGGGCCATCTTCACCATGACTTTTTGAAGATTTTGCAACAGATTTATACTGGACTTACAAAGGGTTCTCTTGCACAGTCAGATCAGTGCAAGGGATGTACTATGGGTAAGCTTTTGAAGACCATATTTCATGAGAAGGAGAACCGTGCTTTGGTGATCCTGGAAAGAATTCACATAGACGTGTGTGGACCTTTCTCAGTTGCTTCAACAAAAAAAAAAAGGAATTATGTTATATTTTTTTATGACTATTCTCATAGATGTTGGATCTTATTCATCCAGAAGAACAGCGAAACTTTCTCAAAGTTCTGTGAGTTCAAAGCATTGGTGGAGAAGGATTCGGGGAAGAAAGTGAAAGATCTACGAAGCGATAATGGTGGTGATTACATCTCGAGCGAATTCAAAGACTTCTGTAGCAAAGAAGGAATTCAAGGAGAACTCATAGTTCCTCATAACCCACAGCAAAATGGGGTCGCGGAGAGGAAGAATAGAACGATCGTGGGTGTTGCATGAGAAATGTTGCATGACTAGGGCCTACCGATGCACTTGTGGGCAAAAGCATGCAACACTACAGTTTATGTGCAAAACCATTGTCCTCATAGAGTACTTGGAATGAGTACACCTGAAGAAGCTTTTACTGGTAAGAAGCTTGATATTTCTCATTTGAAGATTTTTGGCTCATATGTTTACATTCATGTGACAAAGGATGCCCCGAAGAAGTTGGAGCCGACTGCAGAAGTTGGGATATTTGTGGGGTACACAGAAACACCACATAATTATCGTGTGTATTTTCCAGACAGTTGGATAACTATGGTGCGACGGGATATAAAATTCAATGAGGTGAAAGTCATGCAGTTGTCGCTTGAGAGGGAGCTATACTTGCATATAGAGGAGGAACTTCTTGTTACCAAAGATGAGCCTCTAGAAGTGGATCAGACACAGGAGGAGATTCATGGAGTGGAGGAGTCCACTCATGCGAAACCAAACATCAGACAAGGCAAAAAGTGGACCACAGAAGCTGAGAGACTAAAGCTTGATGCGGCACAGAATGTAGGAGTCCCTACATCACAGCGCAGACAGAGACAGTCACCTGACCGATTTACTGGATACATGGCTCTTATGAGAAAGTGTATCATGACAGAGCCATATTCTTTTGAAGAAGCAGTGCAGGAGCCCACATGGGTAAATGCCATGGTGGAGGAGTATGACTCCATTGTCAGAAACAATGCTTGGGAGATTGTTCCAAGGCCAGTGGGAAAATCAGTTGTAGGATCAAGATGGATCTACAAGGTAAAGCAAGCTGCTGATGGGAGCGTCGAGAAGTATAAGGCAAAATTTTTTGCCCGAGGCTTCTCACAGATCGAGGGGGTTGATTATGAAGAAACCTTTGCACCTGTCGCATGATATTCTTCCATACAGACCATCCTTTCTCTCTCAGCGTAGATGGGTTGGCACATTCATCAGATGGATGTGAAGAATGCGTTCCTTAATGGGATCATTGAGGAAGAGGTGTAAATTTAGCAGCCTGAAGGATTTGAGATCTTCAGCACCGAGTCGCATGTGTGCAGGCTCAAAAGAGTGTTGTATGGGTTGAAAAAAGCACCTCATTCTTGGTACACTCAGATCGACAACTATTTCACTGGACTTGGCTTCACCATGAGTGAGGTGGATGCAAACCTGTACCAAATTGTGGTGGAGGGTAAGCCTTTAATCATTATTCTTTATGTTTATGATTTAATACTAACAGGTGATGAGTAGTTGATACACTCATGCAAGGCAGATCTTGCAAAGGAGTTTGAGATGAAGGATTTGGGCCTCCTTCATTATTTCCTTGGATGGCAGCGGGAAGGTGAAATATTTGTCTCTCAAGGCAAGTATTCCCGGGAGATACTGGAGAAGTTTCACATGCAAGGCTGCAAGCCTATCGACACTCCTCTTCTAAGAAATTGGAGGTAAGAGGATGCTACATTGGCAGAGGTAGTGGATGCCACTGTTTATCGACAGTTGGTGGGTTCACTAATGTATTTAGTTAATACAAGACCAAACATATGCTATGTGGTGAACCAGCTTTCACAAGCGATGGTTAAGCCTACCAAGATCTTTTGGAAGGCAGGAAAGCATGTCTTGAGATATCTCATGGGCACATCTGAGTATGGTTTATGGTACAAACAGATGAGTGAGGTGAATTTTCATGGATTCACGGATGCAGAATGGGCAGGCAGCCCAACAGATAGAAAGAGCACATCAGGAGGGATTTTCAGTATCGGATCTATGTTAGTTTCTTGGTAGAGCAGGAAACAAAGATCTGTGGCACTCAGTTCAGCGGAAGTAGAATACATGACAGCAAGTCAAGTTGCATGTGAGGCTATCTGGATGAGGAATATCCTAGTTAGTTTTTTTAGTTCACATTTAGATCCTACAATGATACATTGTGATAATCAAAGTTGCATTAAAATATCAGTTAATCTTGTGTTTCTTGATAGATCTAAACATATTGATATGCGGTATCATCATATCAGAGATTGTGTGCAGTGGAAGATCATGTTGCTTCAGTACATTCCTACGGAGGATCAGGATGCAAATATTATGACGAAGGTGCTCACCAGGAGCAAATTCGAATACCATAGAGGCAGGATCAGGGTGAAAGATAATCCCTATCTTGTTGAGAGGGAGTGTTGTGATTCAACAAGATGATGAGCTTAGTGAAAAGAGTTGCCTTCACTAAGTGGGCCCGCAGGCTATTTTTGGCGCAAGTCTATTTTTAGATTATGTCTATTTTTAGAAATGGTGATCATATTTCAGAAGTTGCAGGATGCTATTTGTGGATGGTTGATCAAGTTGGAAAAACAGATGAAATTATATTTTTAGAATATTGGGCGAAGTCTATTTATAGATCGTCGATCTAAAAATAGAAGTGTCGATTATTATTAGCTCTTAATAATAATCTGACAATAAACAAAAACTTATTCTCTTGGAGCACTTAATTTCAGTGCACAGATTTGGCAAATTAGTGGGCTGAAGGAATTACGCAATTCCTAGGGTTTACTGGTGGTTCATGCATGGAGGACTCAGTTAGAACTGAAGTGGAAAAGTTATGACATATTTGGAAGCGTAGTTCATGGAGTTGTATTTAGTTTAACTCAGTTAGACTTAGTTGAGCTAGTTGTATCTAGTCTAACTGAATGATACACTAGTGAGAGTGGAGTGAATTAATTAGTTAATTAATTCACAAATAATAACTCATTAAACAACTGAACAATATAATAGTTAACTACAGTGCATGTCAGTTCCAATGGAGACCCAGTGGAGAGATAGGTGAAAGGGCAAGATGGACTCTCTATTGTGACTATATTGATGCATTGATTGAACCGCACACACATTGGAGTTGCCAATGAGGATTGCGCAGTCAAGGAAAGGGTAATTCGAATTCATTCAGAGCTATTATTCAGCAGGAATGGCGCAGTGGAGGCAGGCTAGCAGGAGGGCAGAGATCGGTGCATGGATTTGTAGATTTCTTCTATGTTAGTGTGTGATAATTGATTGTGATGAGAGCTTGATGTACTAAGATTTGTATGATATTGTTACATGATCTCCATGATACATAATATATGATATTTGGGGTTTTCAGCTTCAGGCTTTCCCTTTAAACAAATTTTTTATGTGCAATTGTTTTTATTTATGCTTCACATGTGTTTGCAATTAATTTTAGGCAAAAGATTAACAGTGGAATGATTCTATATTTTGCAAGAAGTTAAATATTGTGAGATCAGGGGAATCTGGATGTATGCATGCTTAGTGTATATTAATTTCTACATGTTGCATGGAATAAAGCATCGATTGATGAGCTGCATTGATATTAGATCCCTACCAAAGAAATTTTAGAACACAGGAGGAAGTATCATAGGGAGATACTCTCCTTCATTGTGCTCTAACTAGGTCAAAAAGTCACCTATACAAGTCATCAACCGAATGGAGGCTGATATATGTCTTCCCTCTGCAGGTTGCTACATTTGTCAACAAACATGGATCCTTATAACGCTGAACTTGTTGCTTCACATACAAAACTATACGCTGGTCAATTTTTGTATACAAGTCTCGGGGCTTGAAGAAAAACTCAATACACAACATTTTTTCTCTCTTGATTGTGCAACTCTCCAACACAGTGTCACACTAGTTGATGACTCTTACCCAGTAAAAAATTCACCATTATACCACCCCTAACAAGACACATTTTCTTGGATGGCAGACTCCACGTGACCCCAAAGCCACACCATCACTTTTCACTAATCGTATTGACTCAACATCCTCAATTCCAAGCTCCACCTGCTCACGTGTAGGAGCCACTTTACTTGCAGAAAGATAAACTACTGGAAAAAAATCACATAACCTAGTGGCAATCATAGTTTTAAACACATTGCATAAAATCTGTGTGATGGCAATTATTCCATACTTGTTTGATATCAAGTCTAGGGCTCAAGAAAAAATAATAAGGGAACATGCTCACCATACTCTCCTTACATTAATCTACGAGATAGGGAGGTATCCGTTGATTCTCTCGTCCAAATCATATCTCCTGACTCCCAAAATAACCCCTTGAATTTCCATTTCATCGATAACCAAGTTCAAGCGTCGTAGAACACGGAAAATGAAGTGTTTCTCAAAATTTACTAATTGATAATTAATTTGTTTAACGATGGAAAATTTTTTCTCCATAAAATGACTATTTGATAACATTCTTGTGACCAACATGGAGCCCCCCACTATGTTTATTCTCTTTATTCCGATAGTGAGAGCGATATCTATGCCTTTCCACAAGGCGAAGACCTTCGCTTTGTTATTGGTGGTCACTTTGAATCCCCACGCATTTCTCGTCTCCAAATGTTCCTCAGGGCTATAAATGACCCCTCCTGCTCCTGCCTCCCTTGATATATTATATACCACATTAATAATAAATAAACATATAATATTTTTGAGAGTAATTTTCTTTGATCCATAGATTTATAGGGAGAATCTTCAGGAAAATCACTTTGAAATTCTTAAGAAAAAATTCTGGAAAATCACATTGGAATTCTTTAGGTTGATGTGTTTCTAAATACTTAGAATGGTTCATCATCAAGATATGTTATTATATTTTTTTTTTATAAATTATTGAAGGTTGTTAAAAATAGAGAATAAATAAATAAATACAATCATTAATATTCACCTACACAAAGAATAATGAGTGCTACATAATAGCTAGTAATTGCCTCTTAGTTCAAATAAAGCTAAATTAAAGTAAAAATATAGAATTCAATTTAGTGTTAAGGTTTAGAATCCAGTCAATTTAAGTTTTATTGGTAAAATGAGACATTTTTTTAATTGTAATTCTGCATTGAGGCAGTGGAGAATCCAATCCTACCAAACAACAAATAATAATGTCTTATTGTAGTGATGATGTTTTTGTTTAGAATATTGTCTAGATGGTTTTACATTTTCTATGTAAAGTATAGATAGATATATTTTAAAGGGTATTTGTTATTTTTATCGGAATCTGGATTGGGGGCAAAAATTTTCTAAAAATTCAAAGTGCTCAGAATCATTCCAAACTAGAACGATCAGATAGGACTCATCACTAGAAATCCGACGCACTTCATTTCATCGAAAACCGAATGTGTATGTGAAAGTTAGTGCCTATTGTCCACTTGACCAAACGATCGAATTTTAAAAAAAAAGTCAAACAGGGTGAAAGGTGTCAAATTTATGGTTTTCCAACAGCCAATAGCATGCTGACAAGTGTCAATTTTAGGGTGGCCCAAATTTTTGGGCACATGGAAGTTTCTGGTTGGTTTTTGAAGAACCAAGGGGATGCTGACACATGGCTAGCCTGGAGGCCACCACGTGCCCCTCCCAAAGGCCGAATTTTTGTGGTATGATCAAATGTCATATATATTATATTATGGGAAAAATTTAATTATAGGCGGAAGGGCGGAGGTCGAGGTCAACCCCGCGACCTCACCCACACAAACCACAATACTTACTGCCACACCCACACTTTGGATCTTAATATATATGGGCTTTGACATATATTTAAATTCAAATACATTGAATAGTGGTATTTAAGAGGGCCAGCCCTCGGCCCACGAGACCAGGCAACATGACCACAAACATTTTTTAAACCCTTAATCACATTTTTTAAATGCACATAAACATGTTTTAATGAGCACTAATCGCATTTGTTAAATGTGGATTTGTAAACGCGCTAAACCACTGTTAATTGCAAACTTATCCCTTAATTAATTTGTTTTTAATTCGACAGTGGAGTTGGCAGAGTCTGCTAATTTTGGAGGAACTCCACACTTGGTGGGGTTAATTAGAGTTTCTCTAGATTTGGAGGAGTTTTTCTAGAAAATACTGAAGAAGCCATAACTTTGGCATTTTTCGACCAAATTAGGCTCAGAAAGAGGCAATCCTAGATGATTTGGATGCTCTAAGCATGATGGTGTAGGTTTCAGAGGTAGAGGAGCACTGTTGTAAGTGTTTTTTTTAAACTTTGAAGATTAAAGAAGCCTAGGGCCACCAAGAGAGGAGGTCATGCCTAGTCCAATTTAAGACCATTTTCAGAGCCAGAAGAGGCTACCTGGGGGTTTTTGGGTCTTCTAAATCAAATGGAATAGTTTCAGAGCTATTGGAGCACACTAGGTGCATGTAATCAAAGAATTGACCATTAATCCAAAGAGGGCCAAGCCATTGAAGCAGGTCCATGGAGATGTAGCCCAGGAGGGCTGAACTTCATTATCAGCTACTGTGTAATGTGTTTGTTGTGTATTAATTCTCTACAATTTACTTGTTGTACATGTGTTTTTAACAGTGAATTAACTCATGAATTTCTCATTAAAAAACACAAAAATTGACACATAATCCCTCACATAACTGGCTAATTTGAGACGATCCTAAACAAATTTATTTTACTGATGAGAAAGCTAGCACACCAAAAATAGTTTTTCTATATTCATATCAAGTTGGTATTGGAGAACATTTTAGCTCATTTAGCCCTAAGATGGTTTGCCATGGTTAGCTAGAGAATTAACTATTGGTTTTATATTTGTGCAAGGAGAATATAACTGTGTGCAAGTTTATGTGTATCCCTTCTCTTCAGGAGAAGGTCAAGATTGAGGACTCAACTCTCAAATCATAGAAAAGAATTTTTTTATGCATCACAAGTGTGATGACGGCTTCATCCAACATTGTTTCTAATATGTCTTCCTTAGAAAGACTCTTTGATAAAGAGATTTTATAGAAGCTCTACATCATGAGAGATATGGTGCAAGAGTTGGTTGAAGATAGAAAGGATAACACTATACTTCAAGAGAAGTTAATAGCCATGAAGGAAGTGTTGGGGTTCCCATGTTTTGGCCAGGTTGACAGAGACCAAAATATGAGACAACATAGAACCACTTTCAGACCTTAGGATCTAGCCCTCCTAGGTCCAGAGAGGGATCTCTCTATGATTATCAAAGGATATATGTCTTTGAAGTTCTCAATTGTGATTTTAGGCTAGTTATAGGCTCAAGGTTGTTAGTTTGATTGTATGAGTTTGGTTGTTGAGAATCAGGAAGGAAGGTTTCACCATAAGACAAGGATGGGTAAAGAAGGAAGCTAGGCAAGAATAGATAACTCAGGGAACATCAAGGCCATTGGGAAATGGAGTCAAGAAAGGATTTACTTATGTTCAATGTGTAAGCTTCAATTGGGCTAGTCATCTAGAGCATTTGGATCTCAAAGACTGATTGGTGGGATGGAACACTAAGGAATGAGAATGAAGGGTGGAAAACCATCTGATTTCGTCTATAGATCAGGCCAGAGGTCATTTAACTCCAGGCCTGCTTGGACGAAACCATAGGCAACACAAAGGGGTCTTGAAAAGGTTTGTATTGGACGGGCAGGTTATGAAGAGGCAGCGACAGGCTTTACACCTCCCAATGTGCCTAACCTCTTTCAATTAAATCTTAACAAAGACATCTGAACACTGATTCTATCAACTTGCACATCAGAGAGCAGGAAATAATCATCCACTACACTGGTTTAGTCAATTAAAACAATATTCAGACACACATATGAGCAGAAAACATTAAAGACTGAGAGAGCTGGGATATAAGGTACCTAACAAGGGTAAATCTTATATCATGCATTCAGATGTCAGTTAGAAGAACATGAAATGAAATGTAAATAAACACAGAGACAAGAAAAACATCACCAACTGCTGTAGATCAGGATCCAATGAAAACTGCTTATCATGTTAAACACAACACCAATCAGGTACATCACTGCCCAAAGCTTTTACATTCAGCCTGAATACATCATATTTCTCAGCCTGTCATACCACTATTACACAGGAAACTTGGCTCAGGACAAAAATGCTTGCAATTCACTGATAATGCAACAACAACCAGTACAATGATATCCCTCTGTGCTTTATAGCAGAAGAGACACAGAGGACTGACTGAGGAGGTAGGTGAGTTTTAAATGTTACAATTAAACACAACAATGAATGCAGGATTGAGGCCCATTCTGCTTGATACACTGCATATTTAATCATTGTCACCATCCTTGTGAAAGAAAGATCTACTCCGGATACGATTTGACCTTCAGGCTGTAGTACTCCAGGTGATTTGAACAAAATGAAAGAACTTGCTGGGAGGTCTGCCTCATGGATGTCAGATTGCTTTGAACTATAGCTGGGACGGAAAACTCCTTCAGGGACACGGCGCATAATAAATACTGCATGGGAGACCTGTCCTTTATGGAAAAACATTCTTCTGATAAGAAAACCTTGATATTACCTCTTCTCGATGTTCAGGATCTCCAGAATCGATCCTCGGGGTCTTCAAATTGACGCTTTGCCTCATTAAACCTCTGTTTCAGGGCTCAAGATCTTCGTTGAAGTGCATTAATCCCTCTGTTCTGTACTGAAAATCCTCGCTGCTTCATTACTGCCTCTGTCAAGTTAGCTCGATCTTTAAATGGCGCCAGAAGGATTTCGGCGTCTGAACTCTGCTTTCCATTAATATGAATCCTGACAGCCCCATTCCTTGACTTTCCTGATGGTACTGGTTCATTGGATTTGATCCTGACTGCGCCGCTTACCATTGAGGCAGTACATTGAACAGAGGCGGTCCTCTTCCTCTAGAAACTCTGCAACATGGCAAATCTGTGAAGAAACGGTGGACGGAGCAATGGATGCAGGGTGAACTAAATGGTGGTGCGGCGGTGGAGGAAACAACAATATTATGTAAACGAACGATGAAAATGCAGTGAAGTGGTGGAGTGCACGGAAAATAGGGTTTGGTGTGAAGATGCAGCGTAGACCGTTGGATTCAGGCCTGGAGATGGAGATCAACGGTGGAGATTGATCTGCGGGCTGACTTATGGACATGGCGGAATACATATGAAACTTTAGACTTTGGCGAAAATGTATGGAAATGCAAACAAATGCAGCGAAATGTATGTAAGAAGTGGGACCCAGCGGAGGCGGAGGGCGATCAAATCAAAACCGTTATATCTTAACACAACGGACGGACAGGATGAACTTGGGCCAATCGCGATCGGAGGACGGAGCGGGGAGCAATTGCAATGCACAACATGAATGTTCCGAACGCGATTGGGGAGACGCTGTGATTAAATACCGACCGTCGGATTTGGGATCAGATTGACGGTCCACGTCTAATCGGAGGGAGATGGAGAGGGGCAGCGGAGCAGCGATGCGACAGCGCTGGCCGTCGGATCGCGGAACAGATCAATGGCTCGGATGCAATCGGGGGACAGTGCGGTCGAGGAATCGGAAGACAAGGTTGCGATTGATTGGAGGGTGCGACATGGGTGTTGCGATTTCGATTGGGCGGGGGGATGCGATTAGCGCTCCGCCGTCAGATCTTGTGATAGATCGACGGCCCAAAACTCATCGCAGGGCTTATGTGTTAGAAACCAATCGCATCGGGGTTTTTTGCTGTAACAAAGGGAATGCACCCGCCGGTCGTTTCGATTGCGATTGGCGCTCGGGACTTAAGCGCTTGGTCCCAGCGCACGAGCACGTGTGGGAAGTGGTTAAGGGACTTGCAGTAAGGGGCTAGGCCCTATAGCATGGTCGGAAAGTGGGGTTTTTTGCCCATTTTAATGGGTTTTAAGGGTTTTTAAAGGGAAACGATAAGGGGGGAAAGGGGAAAAAATTTAAACACAGGGTAAGAGGGGGAAATTAAAGGGGACTTTAGGGCTGAGGCAGGCAGTTGAAATGGATACCACTGAATAATGAATTATACAAGTGTGGGAACGATGTATATGTGTGTGGTGAAGGAATGATGTCACCCTTTTGTTTAAGTTTACTATCAGGAGGGAATTTGTATTAAGCACAACAATTGAGAGACTTCAAGGAGGATGGATTTTCAGAGGAAAGGCATTCCTTGAAGACTCAACAATGATTTAGCCCCCTTTTTTCTTGTCAAAAATTTTCATGTGGGGGCTAACAGGAAGAAAAGCAAGAGCTTCTTGAAAAGATGCATGATATGGAGACATCTCCATTTTGCAAATGAAACCTTAGCCAAGTATGTGCTTGAAAAAGCGGTATGCAATTCAAGTTTATCTTCTATTTCCTCTCAAAATGAATGTGTAGGTGCTTTTGAAAGACACTGTAGAGGAATAGGGTCAAAATTATTGATGAAAATGGGCTATGAAGGTAAAGGATTGGGTAAACATGCACAAAGCATAGTTGAGCCAATTGTTGTTGAGGAAAGGTCTAGGTATTTGGGTCTTGGTTGTGGAAAACATAATGGAGAATGCTCCAAAGCGAAGGAGGCACATGAAGGTGTTCCAAGAAGGAATTTCATTACATGTTCAATACCTCAAGCTTGTGAAGTTTGTGTTCACAAGGAATGAAATTTTTTTATACCCACTTTGCAAGAAGATGCTCATAAGCATGCAACTAATGGGAATGGAAAACAAGAGGATGTTGAAAGCTTTGGAGTCATTGAAGCCATTGTTGGTATTCTGAAGAGAGCCACTACCTCATCAAGTTCACCTCCTCAAGAAGGTGACAAAGGTGAATGTGCAAGGTATAAATCTACCTTTAATCAAGTTGCTTTTGATTATGATAAACATGGTAAATCCTCACATAAGATTTGGAGAAAGTTTACATGTTACTTTTGTGGTTTGAATAACCATAATTTTTCAAGATGTTGGAAGAATATAGCCATGCACAGGAAACTTTCTAAACAAAGGAGGTAGAAAGCGAAAGGTCCATTGAACAATGCAAACCATGTTGAAAAAAAAGATGAAATTATTTTTCACTCATTTCCATAAGAAAGGTCATCTTGTAGACAAGTGTTGGAATTTGTATACGACAAGTCATCCACAACATTTGAAGGAGGTGGAAAGAGATATTGACGAGAATGGAAAGGAGGATTCCATAATTGATGTGGGTTAGGATGATACATATGATGATGTGCAACTGAAAGAGGCGACATTGAAGTGGTTTGGAAAGATATGGTTATATTTCTTAACCAATTAAGGCCTTGCATTTCTTTTGATGATTGATGCAAATATTGCCTTATTGATGAATTTATTTTATCTTGAAAGTACTACATATTGCACGAAGCAAGATGTTCGAAAAGTAGAGTTATGTTGGCTCACTTAGATGAAGCAAATATGGCAATTTGTAATTGTAATTTTCATGTGAATGCATTTTTTTTCTCTGGAATGCATGTTGCATGTTTACGCTAGGAAGGTGTTTGAAAGTGGAGTATGTTGAATTACTATTATTGAAACAAAAGTAGTCATTTCAACTCTTTAAGTACTAGTACATGTGAATGGGATTCATGTACTTGTGATTATACTTGAGAGAGAGTTGAGAATTGTATACATGCATGAGAGCTTGTGTGTGTGAATAGTGGAATTTTTATAGTTTCATTGTGCTTGAACATGCATGAGTGATTGACTTGTGTTGGTCAATTTATTTGTTTATCATGTATGCTTGTCAACTTGAGAATGTTGATCATTTGCACATGCATGAGTTTTGAATTGTGTTGGTTGATTGATTTTTACATGCATGTCATATCGAATTTGAAGAGTTGATTTTGTCTCCAAAGATGAAAGGGAGATGTTGACAAATTGTTTCATGAGATGTGAAATTCTTGTGTTTTGGGAAAAGAATCGTCAAGTTGTTGTACATGCTTTTGTTTGACTTGAGAGTCAGTTGTCTGAAGAGGCATGCTTTGGTGACTTGTGTTTGGTTGATGAGTTTGTACACCAATATGTAAGAGTAGATGGTGATGTTCACATGATCTGAAATTTTTTTCTTTGAAAGAGAAAAAGGAAGAGGTCATCAAGTTCTGTTTCTTGCATGATGTGTTTTTCAAGATTAATGGTTGTGCTTGTGACAAGATCTCTCAGGATTTTGGAAGGTCCACTCTTGAGTGAGAGGATCATGATTATAATTCATTCTCAAATCATGGCATGAGAAGCATGTCAATACTGGAGCATGATGGAATCAAGAAGCGGAAAGAGGGACAAGATGCCAAAAATATTGTAGCCAAAAAAACAACCATTGTAGACCATTTGATCTGTTGAAGCCAAGAAGCGAAAGAGATGGAGAATGAATTATTCCAGATGTGGAATTTAGAAACATGGAGGTAAAAATAATGGTCATTTATCTTCTTGTGATTACTGATATTGGAACCCATTGTTGTATTCCATTCAGATGGGCTTAATTTGCAAAAGTGGTTTCCAAGGAGAAGCTTACATCGAATGCATGTGTGTGCAAAGGAGGAACATGATTCTCAGTGGGAAGGCCATCAGTAATATTTTCAAGCACTAGGGGATTGCTTTGGTACAACAAGGTGTTTAATCAGTCAAAAAGTAGCCAACAAGTGTTGGATTGGGTTAGTAGCTAAAGGAGGACATTGGTTGAAATGCCAAGCCATTTTCAAGGCAAGGCATGTCAAGGAATCAACGTGGTTATCATGGAGATTGTTCAAGTAGAATCAAGTTGATAGAACTTGGAAAAGAGAAGAGTATTCATCTCTCATAAGATAACCATCTTTTGTGGGTCCAAAATCCTGTCAATGGGAAGGAGTGATCGGAATTTGGATTGGGGGCAAAAGTTTGCTAAAAATTCAGAGTGCTCAAAATACTTTAAAATCGAATACTTTGCATAATGAGAGTTAAGAGAGCCATCCGTCGGTCCATGGGAAGACGCAACACACCACAACGAAGGGCCAACATAAATGGCGGAGGATTATTTTTAATGTGGGTTATTAACCCTTAATCACATTTGTTAAACGTGCATAAACATGTTTTAATGAGCGTTAATCACATTTGTTAAATGTGGATTTGTAAACGTGCTTAACACACTAAACCATAGTTAACTACACACTTATCCATTAATTAATTCGTTTTTAATTCAGCGGTGGAGTTGACAGAGTCTGCTAATTTTGGAGGAACTCCACATTTGGCAGGGTTAACTGGAGTTTCTAATTATTTGGAGGAGTTTTTCTAGGAAATACTGAAGAAGCCATAACTTTGGCATTTTCGACTAAATTAGGATTAGAAAGAGTTAATCCTAGATGATTTGGATGCTTTGAGCATGATGGTTCAGGTTTCAGAGGTGGAGGAGCACTTTTGTAAGTTTTTTTTTTCACTTTGAAGAATAAAGAAGCCTAGGGCCACCAGGAGAGGAAGTCATGCCTAGTCCACTTGAAGATCATTTTCAGAGCTAGAAGAGGCTACCTAGGGGTTTTTAGGTCTTTTAAATCAAATGTAGTAGGTTGTGGAGCCATTGGGGCACTGCAGGTGCATGTAATATGAGAATTTACCATTAATATAAAGAGGGCCACGCCATTGAAGCAGGTCCATGGAGATGTAGTCCAGGAGGGGTGAACTCCGTTATCAGATACTGTGTAATGTGTTTGCTGTGTATTATTTCTCTAAAATTTACTTCTTGTACATGTATTTTTAACAATTAATTAACTCATGAATTTCTCATAAAAAAACGAAAAACTTGACACATGAACCCTCACATAACTGGGTAATTTGAGACGATCCTAAACACATTTATTTTACTGATGAGGAAGCTAGCACAAAAAAACTAGTTTGTCCACATTCAGATCATCTTTATAGATATATTTGTTAATGATGAGTTGAATATATTCCTCAAAAAAATTAAATATTAAAAATGGAGTTGCTTTATTTACTTAGTTATTTGTTATTTGAAAATTAATAACTATAATTTATTAATAACACTTTTTTATTCTTATTGATATTAATTAAAATTGTATAATTTTTTCCTATAATTTAATTTATTTGTTAAAATTCCTTTCATTTTCATTTTCATACGCTTAAACCAAATTTTGTAATAAATAATAAATAGCTAGATAACATAAATAAGTAGAATACCTAAGTAATATAAATAAGTAGTTTTCATTTTTAAAATACTTATATAATAATTAAATTAGTAATCAATTAATTATATAATTTATAATTATTTGGAGAAGGTTATTGATAAAAGGATAATAGGAGAATGGAAAGATTATTATGACCTTGAAAACAATTGTAAGTTAACAAATCTTTGGGTATGGAGTAAAAAATTTTTGCTCTTTTAGACTCTCCTCACCCCTATTATTTTATATGGCCATGAGGTTTGGGGTTGCTATATATCTAGAGAAACATGGAAGAAGATTGAATTGATCCAAAATAAATTTTTTAACCTACAACCTCAAGATTGAAGGAAATACTCCCTACCATATCCTCTTGATTGAAGCTAGCCTTCCCCCATTGAAAACATGGCTATGTTTAGGTATCTGATGTATAAAAAAGAAGCTTTACAACATGGAAGCCAAGAGGTTCCCTAAAATTGCTTCTAACTCTAGCCAAAACCCCCACCTTTGGCTCAAGCGAGGCTAGCATAAGGATGCCCAGTCTTGGCTAGACCATTGGGGGATAAAGGAAGAGGTCATCTTGAAGAATAACATTAATATTAAAAATATTATTACTTCCAAATTTAAGGATAATTTGTGGGATGATAAAGAGTTAGAGAGAAAAAAGAAGCCAAGTTATTATAATGAGGTGATCAACCCCAAACTTTCGAACCAGAATTAAATTTTTGTCTTGATCAATGTTAAGAATAAAATGAAGATTGCGAAGATAGGAACTAATTCTCATGAGCTTCAGAGTGAAATCAAGTGTTGGTCAACTCCGAAAACAACTTGGGACAAACACGTTGAGATGAAAGTGTCGGTCACCTTTGCAATACTAAGATGATTGAAGATGGAAAACACTTTCTCTTGGATTTCCTAGCTTTTTGTAACATCCATTCTCATTTCCAAAACCTTTTCCACAATACCAATCTTCAACCCATTCTCATTTCCAAAACCTTTGCCAGACTGCCAAATTTCTTTTCTTGTTAAGTCAACAAAACAATAATGATCTAGAAATGCTTCTCTCTTCTTTTTTATCATAGAAATACAATATTAACGAGTATGAATTAATCACTTACTTTTTAAAGTTCCGATAGACCATAATGGTCTTAGTGGAGATTAATCCTCCTCCTCATCATCATATTTTTTTTTGAAGTGTGTAATTATTTTGAATATATATTAAATAAAAATGTATAGTTTGAATCAATTTTCACTTAATTATTAATGAGTTTATCCTAGTGTATGTGTTTATGAATAAAATTATTTAATTCGACTAATTAAATTTAAAACCCGTTAAAAAACCATATTTATTATTTTTTAACTTGTTAATTAATAATATTTATTATAAAAGTAATTTAGATATTATAAAATAATTGAGTTACATTTTAATTAATTAATTGTTAATAGGATTTCACCACATTTACAAATTGATATATAAAACTTAGAAATTAATTACCTACTAAGAGACAAAGACTTGCATAGATTTTGGTGGGTAGTAACCACTAAAAAGTCTCCACATTTACATTTTTACTCCTACTTATTAAAGTGTTAAAAAAACCATATGTGTATATATATTTACATCTTGTTCCTATCCATTTTTTAATGCAAAGAATTGCTTAAATTATGGTGGGAATTTGTTGTCAAGTCTCACTAACAACACTGGTGGAGGATGGGCCTTATGAGAAAGGTGACCGAGGATCAAACCTCATGGGGGTGGTTGTGTCGATATGCTTAAAAAATCTATTCAGCTAAAGGGTTGGTGCTAGTCAGCGAAAGGGTTGGCATGGCCTAGATATGGTACGATCCCCGATTCGGATAAGACCCAAAATCCATGATGTACTTCAGCTTAACATCGATTTGTTTCTTAATGCTTTTTTTTTTCAGAGAGGAAAAAAAACCATATATTAAAGATAACATAGGTACATTTTCTGAAGGCCACTTCAAAATTATCCTTGATCCATCCCATGATCTCTGATTACATACTTTAACTTTTCAAATACCATATGTGGCAAGATCCTGGCTAAGAAACAACATAAAACCCGAACTATTTGAAAGACAAAATGCAGGCCAAACCATGTGCTTAATGAATACATGTTAGAAACTGTCCAGAACCAAACAAAATGCCTACAATCTAGAAAAACTGAAACCACAATCCTGATCTAGCACAACAAAAGCTCCAATCCTGAAGAGGCGAAACAATACATTCATCATGGGAGCGGAAAGGTTCTCATCTCAATCTGCTGGTTATCTATAAAATGCAGAAAAAAGATGTTACCAAAAGGAACAACCAAACCACGACTGGAAAGATAATCCGCTTGGGCATTGAGCTCCCAGAATATGTGCAGTAATGGAGGATCATGGAGCCTTGTAAGCAAGTATTTAATGCAACTAATCCATCCTTGTAACCCAGTCGGCTGAAATAATGACTTCCTAGAAATCCCATCTATAATTGATTTTTCATCCCCAAATATATGGATGGAAGGAAACTAAAGATTATAAGCAATCCAAATTACGCTCCAGAGGGAAAGTACCTCCGCCTTTGTGTTTGTACCTTTACCACAATTCTAGAAAATGTGGAATATTTCCCCTTTTTCCAACTTAATCCATGCCCCACAACCACATATTCCAGCTTGCTCAGCCCCAACGAAGAAGGAAACTGACAAGGAGATAGGAAAGGGACGAAGGTGATCATGAGAGAGATCCTTTATGGGAGGAGAGTTAGTAATGTGACTAGCCATCCAAGTCATAATCGCCTCGTGGATGTAGGAGATATTCATTGGACTGTTATCAAATATGAATCGATTTATGGTTAACTATACCTCCCATAAGAAGTAGAAAGGCAGGGATCTAAATCTCTGAGGAGTTGCCTCCCATGTAGAAAGGGTGTCTATAATGCTATGAGGTCTCCAATTGGGGGCAAGGATGAAACTGGAGAAGAGATACTAGAGGTTGTGTATGAAATAACATGTAAGAAATAGAGGAAGTACATATTCAGAATGAGCTCCACAAAAGTTACATTGCCCAGGCCCGGAGAAACCCCTTTTGATGAGGTTATCCCAAGTCAAGATTATGTTCTTCCACACCAGCCAGCCAAATAAGAGAATTTTGTTTTGAATATTTCTGTACTAGAAAGAATTGAAAGGAGATGGCTCCTTGTTCTCCACCTGTTTGTAAATGATATGTTGGTATGTCTCTTCCACGATAATGGAACCTCCGTGCATTTCACCATCCCAAGTATTGCTATCTCCATCCGGATGAAGACATAACCCCCCTGTTTGCAGCAATTCCAAATAGGCTTGCCAAGAAACAACATCACCCCCAGCCAATCCTAAAGAGGACACCGATTTCCACACTGGGCATCCTTGTTGCCAATGCGATATGACCTATGAAAGAAAAAAGATAATATTCTACTCCAAAACATGCTTGAGTTTTTCTTCCATGCCATGTCGAGCAAATAAGCCCTTGATCTTGTCGCTGTCCAAAATAATGTTATGACTGTTTCCAAAGCGCCATGCTAACTGGCCAGCGAAGAGCACCGTCACCCTTCAAAATCCTTGGCAGATGTAAGACCCTTTTCTGTGAGGCAAAGAGGCATTTCTGTAGATATGAAGGAGAGGCAGTCCATCTAAATATTTGAGCTTGATTATAGCTATCCAAAACCCCGTTCCAGTGAGCGCCCTCCAAAGGGATTTTAAGAGAAGGGCTTGTGAGAAGGAGCACAGTTCTAGGAGAGCCCATCCCCCATACTGCTTGGGAATGGATAATGCTTCTAATTTACAGAGGTGTATTTTTTTTTATTCTTTAGCCCTTGACCAAATAAAATGCTAAATCGTTGCTTTGATAAGAGTGATAATTCGAGTGGGGAGATGTAATAGGTGTGCCTAGAACACAGATAGTTGCTGGAGCACTGCCTATACCAGAACATACCGATCTCCTAATGATAACCATTGGTTTGTCCAACACTAAATTCTTTTGTTGAACTTCTCCATGAGCCACATCCAATCCTTTGACTTATATCCACAGGGCTTCAGCCTAAACCCAAGATAGTTTAGGCCATCCGAGATATGTTTTTGTTGTAGACTAAATAGTTCTGCAATAAAGTCGATCCCCCCTTTATCTCCTTTTGCGAATAGAAGGAGTGATTTGTTACCATTAATATGCAACCCATAAGTCTCACAAAAACACTGGAACAGGTAATGAAGATGGATCCAGTGAGTTCTAAGTAACCTGCCAAACATGAGAGGTCATCCACAAATAAAGAGTGTGTAATATATACAGTTGGGGAGAAAGAGATGCCCTCAAAGGAGCCCCTCAAATGTGCCTCCTTTAGAAGGGTACTAAAACCATCCATTACTAAAATAAAAATGAGAGGGGAAAGGGAACACCCTTGGTGAAGGCCACGACTAGCCTTGAAAAACTTTGAGGGAAAGCCCTTTATAATAACAACATAATTGACTGATGAGATACATGCCATGATTCATCAGATATTTGGAAGAGAGATACCAATCTTTAGTAGAACCACCCTGATATATGACCAATCCACACAGTGGTATGCTTTGAACAAATCCACTTTCGTAATGAGAGACTCCATTTTCCTGGAGCAAGCTAAGTGCATTACTTCCTGTGCTGCCGCAATAGCATCATGGATAGACCAACCCGAGAGGAAGCCAAATTTTTCTCTGGTTATGAACTTCGATAGAGCCCCTTTCATTCTAATAGCAATGATCTTCGATGTGATTTTATAAATTAGAATGCATAGCACAATGGGCCAGAAGTTCATGAAATTTCTAGGACTTGAGGATTTGGGGATAAGAGTGAGAAATTTTGAGTTGATTTCACTTGGAATATGCCCACTCAACCTGGAAAATTCCACCACTTCGCGGATTTCATCCCCCATTTGCTCATAAAAATGTATATAGAACTCCACCGGCCATCCATCCATGTCGAGACTCTTATCCCAAGAAAATGATTTCATCACTCCCAGAATTTCATCCTTTGACACCTCACGCCCCAATTCCTTGTTTGCTGGAATATCAAACATTCTCACATAGTGTTCCAGAACCCATCTTTGGCTTGCATGATCTAACCCTTCCGCTGCCTTGTAGAACTCTGAGAAGTACAATACGACTTCTTTTTTAATGTCTTGTATTGTGTGCACTGCCTTTCCTTCTGTTGACTCAATATGCCATATAACATTCCTATTTCTTCTGTCGTTTATGCATTGATGGAAGTATTTGGTGTTTAGGTCACTCTCCCTCAACCATGTTGCTCTGCTTTTTAATTTCCATGTTACCTCCTGTAATCTTACACTTTTTGTTTTGAGTTTCTTTAGTCCATCCAGGGTTTGATATGTTTGTGGGTCAGGAGGGGCTTCCTTCATTGAATTATAAATCTGTGACACCATTTTTGTAATCCTTCAGAGTTCACAGTTTAGAGCTGCCTTCTTGTTACACTCCCAAGAGCGATTTTTCCTTTTAGTTCTCAGAGTTTGTGTGTGAGGCATCCCCAATAATTTCCCACTTTTGCGCTTTCCCCTTGCTTCCAAAAGTTTGAGATGAGTAACTGGTATTCCAAATCCTATAGCCATATCCTGTTGAATTTGAAGGGTAGATCCCTTCTGACAGGATCCACTCTCCATTTGAGACATATAGGTAAATGGTCCGATAACGATGTCATGGCTACCATTGACCTAAATTTTCCAATCATTTCGCTCACCCTCTCGTGAGCTAGGAATCTATCAAGCCTTTTCCCAATGAAGTCACTCCCAGCACGTCGGTTTTTCCATGTCGGAGCAAGAGGGGCCAAACTGTAAGGCCCCTACTCATCAGTTTATTCATGAATTTAATCCTGTACATATATTTCAGCCATAGATGCGAATAAATGGAACTAGTAGTAAATTTAAAACTTACATAAGCAACTGTTTTATACTTAGATAAATACCTGGAATGAAACTGATGATTACTTGAGGTGTGGAGTTGTGGTTCTCCTTGTGAATGCAGCGGATCGGTTATCGAAACAATCATTTCCTCCCAGCCAATCTAGGAAACAATCCTAAACCAAGAAGATGCCTCTTTTGCCCCCATGCCCAGAATTCCAAGAGCAGTGAGTCTTCCTCCCTTCGGAACAGTTCGTATCCCTCCACACTTCCTTTTGACAGAATGCAGAATTTTGCAAAAGAACCCGTCCCCCTTCACACTTCACATTCCCTCCCTTATATAACTTTTCTCCACTGCCCTATACTCACGTAGATATTATGGCATTTATGAGGATATTCATGCATTTATATGGATATTATATTCATTTATTGGGATATGGTGGGCATTTATGTAGAGATTAACTTGGATTAGTTATTTTAAGATTTAATTGTATTAGGTTTGTTTTTAACTTAATTAAATTGTCTTTATAATTAATTAAATTATATTATTATTTTATTGGTCCACTCACATATATTTTTTACTAAATTATATTTTGATTTTCTTGAATAATGCTCTCCATGCATATGCATATAGAGTGGTATATGTGTTACGTATCCTGTTGATATTTCGTTATATCTTGGCGAGATAAAATATATTGTAATATTCAGTTCGTTACTCTAACTTAGGTAGTCTTAATACTAGTGCGGGGTGTTAGCCTCCTATACCAATAGGTATCATATTTCATGATTGGCTTGATAAACTATGTAATATGTTCATACCTTTTTCTTGATTACAAAGGTTTTCCATATTATTAAAAATAAAAAATTTGAAAACAATGTAAAGAGGGTATACCCTAAAAGAAAAATCAAAGGGTAAAAAGAATAAAATGGCCAAAAAGTGAAAGAAATGAACCCCAAACAAAAATAGACCAGGAAAGTGTGCAAGTCTAAATGCCACTACTATTTCATTTTTTGTAATAAACAAAATTGTGTGCAACTTGTCAAACTTTCGCCACAATTTATGAAGAGTCAAACTGTTTAAACTTGATTCATTCATTTTTCAATTTCATGTTGTAGAATAGAGAATAAAAATCTGACCAAACAATTTAATCTTGTCAGATAAGTAGATAGGTATAGATAATAAAAGGAGCTCAACAGTTTGATCTGAGCGCTTGGATGTAATAAGGTTATAATTAGATAGATTTCCATATGTAAAAGAAAAAAAGATTGAAAATGGTTTGCCAGTCTAAGTGCACCCTAATAAAGAAGAAAAAATGGTAGAGTAAAGTAGGTAGGGTAGGTAGATGTTGTTGCAGAATTACATGTGATGAATGATGGTTCTAAATGTGTTCAATTTTACTTTCATCACAAGTACAAAGGCAGATACTACATTGGAAAAGTTCACAGCAGAGAAAAGTCAAATTATTAACTTTCCCTCTCATTTTCCCTAAACATTTTACTAATTCCCCTAAGCACTAAGGTATTTGGAGATTAAAGGGCCTCAAGGCATTTCCTTGACTTTTGGAGGGACCGGACCCTCGGCCCAATAATTGAAAAACCTAAGTACTTGAAATCATCCATTATCACATTCATTTACCTCTCAAAATATTTTCCTAAGTAAAATTTCATTTTACTTAAGAAAATCCTTCAATATTTCATGAAAAGCCCTCAAAATCAGTTTTTATTTCTAAGTCTAAGTGATGAAAGTATAATAATGCCATTTACTTTTGAATCTTCACTTTTTTGGTTATATTTAAGTATTTTGAGTTTACATTATCCTTTGGTCATATTAATTCTAACTTATGTATTAATTCCCATAAAAAATGACCTTGTCCTATTATATATAATCCCTTTTATAATAATATCCCCAAAACCCATGTATTATAAGTATTTTAGCCAAAAGTATTTAACTCCTATTTATTCAAATCAAAAACCCACAATATACCCCCTTTTGGCTAAAATATAACATTAATTATATTCCCGCCCCCTATGGTAAGAAAATCACATTGATTTAATTATCATATAATAAAATATATAAAAAATGTTTAAACATATGTATATATGTTTAAAAAAAAAAAAAAACCCAAAGTTTAATTAAAACCAAACTTTGAAAATAATCCATCCCCACGTATTTTTCATCTCCGACCATACAAAAGAGATTAATTAATCCTCACGATTAATTAATAAAACCAAACCACCAATCAGATCCTACCCGATGAGTTTATTTAACAAATAATTACATTGGGCCCGCGTCATTAAAACTCCGCCATCTCCCTGTCCCGTCGACCGTCCGATCGCCCCGTCAAAGATCTATAGCCCTCATCCATTTCGCTAACCATCTGCGTACGAAAGATAACGCGCGATGGCCAAGCAGTTTTCGAACAGTGTCGTCCTACGTGTCAGTCGTTGTATCGCATCGCTGCCCTTCCACCTAAAACCGCCTTCCCTCATAAGTGGTGCGATAGAAACCGCTTACCACCTTTCCGCTCGTGACATATCCACTGTACCATGCTGACATCATCCAATAAAATAATAAAAAATTCCGCCACCCATTGACTTTGTGAATAAAACAAAATAAGCCCGTGTTTTTCATTTTTTCATTCGCAGTGAACGACCAGACTCCCATGCAGTAAAACCCTTTGTAACCCAGCTGCGCTACCTGAAACCTCTGTTAACCAATTCGAGCATGGTTTACCTCCCAAAAATCATTCTAGATTCACTCCACGGACCTCTCAAAATCAAATGAAACCTTTTTGACCTCCCCTGCAAACCAGTGCTTTCTTAACAATTTGTTTTGTTTTATAGGTGATCAGAAGACCACATCCTTGGATAAACAGTCTTAATACTAGTCATAAGACTTGTTTACTCTAAAAGTGTTATCAAAACTATTCAAACAGAGATGAAAGATAAAACATACAATTGAAAGACAAGCAAAGGAAACAGGATATTAAACAATTTACTGTTGAAACAGACAGTAAAAACCTAAACTACACATTGAAGGTAAAAGGACACAGTAAAGAACAGTTAAAGAGTATCAGTGGTTAAAGTGTATCAAGTAAAAGTCAGAGTGAAAGTTAAAATGAAGTTATAGAGCAGTCAAAGGTAAAACAGTAAAATTAATTACAGAGGCAGTAAAATGGTAAAAAGAGATGAAAATACTTTCATCAACATTGAATTTTATCTAAAGTGAAAGTAAAACAGTTAAAAGAAAAAAAAAGTGAAAAGATGAAAAACACAATAAGAAGGAACATTTTTGCAGAAATTTAATGTTTTAGTCATTGTTTTGCAGAAACTATTGTGATCAATCCAAGATGAATTTTGAAAAACTTAAGGCGGTTTATGTTCCTAAGAGGACCATATACAAAAACCTCTCTCACTTTTCTAACAGCTATTATGGTTTTGGAAATATTAAACAATGATGGAAAGCCCTTTTTGCAGAAAATACCAGTTAAGTCATCATTTTGAAGAGAATATTGTGGTAAATAAAAAATACATCATACAAAACTGAAGGAGGTTTTTGTTCCTAAGAGACATATCTAAAAAAACCTATCTCACTTTTTGCACAGTGATTTCAGCATGATAGATACATGCACATCTTTAAGGATATTTTTCAGACTTTGTAAAACTCTGTTTTACACATATTTTTGCAGAGCCTTTTTTTCACAGCTGGAGAGGAATTTGGGGAAACAAAAAGAGGTTTATCTCACCAACATATTAATCCACAATAACCTCTTTCACTGTTAAAATATCTATTACGTATTGAGAAATAAAAAGATATCATTGGACCCCACGTTTGTAGAATTGTTGGAGTAGAATGCACAAAGAAAGGAAGCAGTTAGTGACTTGGATGCCTCATCATCAACTAAGAGTTGGATCAAATTCGAATTCTCCTCTTTATCATCACCTATCCATACAAAATAGTTCCAAATAGATGCATTAGTTTGAGTGTATTTTACTTAAGTTCTATTTATGTAAAATAGTTGGAGAGATTTGTGAACTAATCTTGATATTTTTTTCAAAATATTTTAGTTTAGAATTTGTATAAATACTTCACTCTTGGAAGTATTTTGGGTGGATTCTTCTACTTTGCTGTAACATTGAATTTTGGAATAAAGTGCTTTTTGGAGAAATTTCTTTGTGGCTTGCTGGATGATGAATTGAAGCTCAAGACTTTTTGCAGGATTCATGTGTCAGACTACAGTTCAATAAGTCAATTATATCCTGTGTTTTAAGTTTTATATATGTTTACTATATCACTGTGTTTCATTTCTGAATAATTAACAAAAAGGATTAAATCAAAATTTGCTTAAGTGTACTCTGATTTCAATTATTATTATTCTAAATGTTTTCTTCTAAACCGGTTATAAACAATGAATTCTTAATTGCTCTTGTTTCTCTGGCTTAAGCATTTGATTACTTAGTAAAGAATTCTTAATTTCTCTTTATTGGTAATCACTCACTTTCCCTCGTTTGAACATGTTGAAAGATTCTTAATTGCCTTTCATCTCTTTAAAAATCCATTCCATTCACTTTAATATCCAAAATTGCTCTCTCTTTGGCTATCTTGCCCTGCAAAGCCATCTTTTGTGTAAAAAATTAATCCAGTAAAGCCATCCTTTCGACTCTATAGCCCAATGGCCTGAAATACTCAATTGTGCCCTTAGTTGGCAGATTCCACCATTTAAATTTAAACAAAACTCTTGGACTTATAACTAGCCTAATATTTTCTAAGAACAAAGCTAAATTTTAAAGAGAGAGCCCTCTCTGGATACAGATTGGCTAGATTCTGTATCTGAAGGTTGGTTTGTGGTTACCTCGGATTTACTTTCCTTTTCCACAACTTTAAGTAAAATATGAGTGATAACATAGTGGTGACTCCACTGGGGAACTGAATCATTTTAATTGTTACTATTGTTTGCTTATAAGCTACAGACAGAGCCTGAAGATTAGCTAGGTAGCCTTTGAACTGCTTTTGCTCTGCAATTGCATAGTAAATAAATGTTGCTTCAGTCTATCTTTGGTATAGCTTATAAAATGAACTTTGGTTTCAAACATTCAATCAGTTTCTCTAGTTCAATAAATCCTTAAGAAAATTTAAATCCAATATCTGAAACCTCTTAAAGAAATTATAGAAGTTGCTTTGAAAATTCATAAAAAAACAAAATAATCATAAAATACTCAAAGTTTGGTTTCCTGAAGAACTAACTTTTTCTTCAAAATTGTTTTACAGGTTCAGATCTGATCTATGATGGTGGACAGTGATCAGACACACAAAGGTTAAAATCATCCACCTGGCGACTCCAAATCAATTTCACAATCAAGAATCCACTAGAGGAATGAACCTCAAAGAACAATATGGAAAGATCAGGATTTCAACTTGGATCTTAATCCAAGACATTATGTTCTTTCTCATTAAGAATTTTTTTCAATGTATATTGTATTTTATAGAAGATCTTAGATTAGTTTTTAGTTATTTTCCTTTGAAGATTGTAAGTAATAATTCTCCTAATCTCTTTGAGCGGCTTTCTTATGAATCTAATGATGATAATTTTCCAATTAAGAAGCCTCAAATAATCAAGACTGATCTTACAATCCCTGTACATATCCCTGTGCCATATAAAGTTCCAGATAGATATAAGCCCCTTATTTTACTTCCTATACTCCATGATTTTCCTAAAAAATACTACAAGTATCTTCCTAGATTTGATGGAGAGAATGGTATCACTGCCCAAAAACATATTCAAGGTTTTGAGAATTATTTGGATTTATTTGAGATTGATGAAGATGATGTTAAAATCAGACTTTTTTCTCTTTCTTTGCAAAATAGAATAAAGAATTGGTTCAAAAATCTGCCTAATGCTAGCATCTCAAATTTCCAGCAGTCTATCAAAATTTTCCTTGATAGATGGATAATCAAAGTTAATAATTTTGTGATCATGGAAGAATATAATCAATTAAAAAGACATTCAAATGAAACAATACAACAATTTTCTGACAGATTTAATCAAGTTTATTATTCATTGCCAGAAAATATTAGACCTCCTCATGATTCAGCTCTCTTGCATTATCCAAGTGTCTTTGATCCAGAAATAGAATTTTGATTAAGAGAAAGAGATCCAAAAACACTTGTACAGATGTAGAACATTGCAGTTGACGTGGAAGTTAATCTCCAAATCAAACAGGAAAAGTTGAAAGCAGAAGAAGAGGAAAAGAAAAACATTGTAGAGGTAAAAATTAGCTTTTTGGTAAGAAAAATAGATGAAAGAACAAAGGAGATCACTATGAAAGATGAATTTTTTATTCAAAATCACCATGAAGAAATAGAAGAGGTTGATAGCCATGAACAAATTCCTGCTAATCCCAATTATCATAGATCAGAAAATTAAATTACAGATCAATATGAGGAAGAGGAATCTGTTGATCTAATGTGTATATTTGATGACATTCCTTCTTTTGATGTTTTGCCTAAGTATGATCATTATGATGATAGTTATGTTCTCCAAAATCAAGATAGCTTTACATAGCAATCATAAGCTAGTTTGTGGGATGAAGAAACTCAGTTTCAGCAGATTGAAGACAGTGATCAGCCAGTACAGATCAGCCATGAGAGTGAGGAAGAAAAAGCAGAAAATGTGGAAATAAGTGAATGTTCTTTACCTCTTCGTTTTGCTTCATTTCAATTCATTAGAGAAAATTATCATGCCATCAATAATCAACAATCTTTAGGAATTGTGATTGACAACAAAGAAGATAATGAAACTATTGATCAAGATTTTTTAGTTTCACAATTGCAGTTACCAGTTCCCATTGAAATAAATGATCAAATGACACAGAAAGTTCCATACCACTATTTTTTGAATCATTTCAGCGTTTAAAGGAAATATGGTATAACATATCTAAAGAAAAGGATAAGAAACTTGTTGTAGTTTATGAAGTCTCATGGAAACCTATATGCTATGGGTTGCAGCCATTTTACCAAGTTTTTCAGGATCCAATGGCAGGTATGTTGAATATTGAAGGCATTCAAAGCATTCCTATATTAACTAACTATGATTTTCAGGAGCAAGATGATAAAGAATTCAACAGTCAAACATTACAATCAGTAGGAATATTATCACAAATCTTATTTGAAAGTTTGCAGGAAGATAAAGACGAAAATAACATTTCAGATTCATGGCATGGAGGCCATCCAAAACAGATGTAAATTTTTTTATATCAGTTAAACATCAGTGTATATATTTTGGAAGATCCTTTTGTACAGTTTCTAGAGTCAACAAATTAAATCAAGTGTTTCCTTATCCTCTCATTTGTTGACAAGTTTCTAATAGGTTGCAGAAGTACAGTTTTGATAATCGACAAGAAAATGCAACAAAATCTATCAAAGTACATAATGCTTGAATGGTTTCATTGGCTATTTCATTTTACCTAACTAGCAGTTGAACAATAGATTGAGTAGGTAGATGAGTGCTATTAAGCTCAGGATTTTGAGCATTTTTTTAGTTTTCAATTTTCAGCTAGTTTTTCATTAAGTTGGTTTGAAAATTTTTGTGTGTTGTTTTAGTTTCATATCAGATTTCAGTTTGCAGAAAACAGAATACATTTACAGGATCACCAAGGTCAATGGATGAGGACAACTGACCTGCTGTTCTTGAATTTTCACTAGGAAAAGCCATCCCCATGTGGAGCCAATGTTAGCCTCCTATACCAATAGGTATCATATTTCATGATTGGCTTGATGAACTATGTAATATGTTCATACCCTTTTCTTGATTGCAAAGGTTTTCCATATTATTAAAAAATCAAAAAATTGAAATTTTTTTAAAGAGGGTATACCCTAAAAGAAAAATCAAAGGGTAAAAAGAATAAAAATGGCCAAAAAGTGAAAGAAATGAACCCCAAACAAAAATAGACCAGGAAAGTGTGCAAGTCTAAATGCCACTACTATTTCATTTTTTGTAATAAACAAAATTGTGTGCAGCTTGTCAAAATTTTGCCACAATTTATGAAGAGTCCAACTGTTTAAACTTGATTCATTCATTTTTCAATTTCATGTTGTAGAATAGAGAATAAAAATCTGACCAAACAGTTTAATCTTGGCAGATAAGTAGATAGGTAGAGTTAATAAAAGGAGCTCAACAGTTTGATCTGAGCCTTTGGATGTAATAAGGTTAGAATTAGATAGATTTCCATATGTAAAAGAAAAAGAAGATTGAAAAGGGTTTGCCAGTCTAAGTGCACCCTAATAAAGAAGAAAAAATGGTAGAGTAAAGTAGGTAGGGTAGGTAGATGTTGTTGCAGAATTACATGTGATGAATGATGGTTCTAAATGTGTTCAATTTTACTTTCATCATAAGTACAAAGGCATATACTACATTGGAAAAGTTCACAGCAGAGCAAAGTCAAATTATTAACTTTCCCTCTCATTTTCCCTAAACATTTTACTAATTCCCCTAAGCACTAAGGTATTTGGAGATTAAAGGGGCTCAAGGCATTTCCTTGAATTTTGGAGGGACCGGACCCTCGGCCCAATAATTGAAAAACCTAAGTACTTGAAATCATCCATTATCACATTCATTCACCTCTCAAAATATTTTCCTAAGTAAAATTTCATTTTACTTAAGAAAATCCTTCAATATTTCATGAAAAGCCCTGAAAATCACTTTTTATTTCTAAGTCTAAGTGATGAAAGTATAATAATGCCATTTAATTTTGAATCTTCACTTTTGTTAGAGTCAGACTTTGCAGCCCTCCGTTAGAGATCATTTCTCTATTTGCATTTCATTGTTTAGGTGTCTCATTCCGTTCGTTCATTTGCATTCCGTTAGGGGCATGCCACTAACTGACGGAAGGGTTTGGTTCTCTTGTTTTCCCTCATGCTTGTACCTGCTGGGTTGGTCCAAACTCCTCAAAATTCATCAAAGTTCAGTTCCTGTCATTCATAGTCATAAATGATTATTTTGGTCAAAAAGAGTCTTTTAGTTTCTGAGTCTAGGGTTTGGTCTTTTGACATGTTTAATAAATGCCCACAGGCCATGAGGAGGATTTTAATAAGTTTTCAAATCAAAGTTTTTCATCATCAGACATATTTGAGGACATTTCTTGTTCAAAACTCTGTTTTGAATAAGAAATTGTCGCATTCATTTTTGTAATAATCACGTATTTTTCCGTCTTGAAGATTTCAAAGCAGGCTCTGGTTTTCCTTTGCCAAACATCAACGCCAACATCCCTGCAAAAATCAACTAATTTCATCAGTTAAAGCTCAGAAATTTAGTGAAAAGAAAAAGACAGAGTTCATTAAATGACAAAGTGCCAAAATAAAAAGAACATTACAAAATGGATTTTTGGAGAAGTAAAAATCAAAGCCATCTCTTGCAAGATATTTCACAAAGTCATATACCCATTTGCATCAAGAAACATTCACAAAATCTCATTGAGAAATCAAATTTCAAGGTTGGAGAGCAAACTGCATTTTGGGAAGGCCGGTTGTGTGTGATAACAGAGTGTGGTGCATAGGAAAGAGGCGCGGTGCATAGAATGCGCACAGCACATTGGGCCGAAACTGTCAGTGTTTTTTTCCACAGGTGCGGCGCACCCACAGAGCGCGGCGCACTGGGTGTTCACGCGGCGCATTGAGCCATCAAGCCCGAAATTCATCAAAACTCTGCAAATTTTCAGAATCAAACAATTTTTCCGCTCCAAGTAAGTTAAAAAACCTTTGTTCATTGATTTGAAGACGTGTTTGTTGTTTTGGGATCGAAGATCAAGTGTTTAATGGTGAAAGACTTAACCCTATATCGACTTCACAATTTTCTCCTTGGGTTTTGAAAGGAGGTCATTTAAAAACTTGAAATTTTGGTGTTTAAAACCTCAGTCCATAGATATTTGTGCTCTGGTTATCATTATCGTTACTGTCACTACTATCACTGCCATATTGTTATACCACTGTCCCATGTCTTTCATTTACTTTGTTTGCACGTGGTAAGCCTCAAAATCCTATCATTCACTATACATTTAAAAGCCCATTTCCACAAGATCCAAAGGCTGCATTTATATCTTTGACTGCACTTGTATGTTGTCAGTTCATTTACTCCTGTTCCTAAAAATACAAGTCCCATCATTATCACCCAGTCCCATATCATTTGTAAAGGTGTCTAATCTCAAAGTTTTTCAAAGAAGTGAGTAAATGTCTATCCATTCCAAATTTAGGTGACAGTTCATTGTATTCACTTTGACACTTCCTTGCAGCCTCTCATTTCATGTGACACATTTGGGCATTGAAACAAATACACCAATTGCTCATTTTCTAATCAACCAAGCACACAGTTGACAAACACATTTCAGCACCATGTTAGAGACAGATTCACCATATGAGCAGGGGTATGAGCAGGACAGTGATTCATCTACCGAGCTTAATGTGCCAAGGAGATCTCACAAAAGTGGCAGGCATGTCAGGGAAGAACCCACTTCTTTGACACAATTCCAGGCTTGCCCGCTTGCAATGGATTGTTTTCAGCATCAGTCATGTTTCCAGTATTGTGAGATGGTTGCCCAAACTCAGCATCATCATGAGTCAGCTCACCTATTTGTCTTACATTTTCATAATGGTCGTGTAAACCTTGCTGGAGTGAGTTTCACTTTGTCACCAGAGACTATTTTTGAGGCGACTGGGATACCAAACATCGGGGAAGAGTGGAATAAGCGGCAGCAGTTGGATAGAGCATATTATGAGCCTTACATCAGACCCAAATATCTGAGGCAGCTGAGCAGGGTATTTCCTTTCCGGTTTCTGAAGGATGAGTACGCACCATTGATGAAACTTATCATTAGGTACTTCAGTTGTGAAGGGCGCTTTTCACGCTTGTATGCATATCACATCCGACTGTTGATGCATTTCACGAGAGTGCGGATGATGAGAATTCCATATTTCATGTACTGTAACATAGAGCGGATGACGGTCCTTGTACAGAAGAAGACCCCAGCGCAGAAGCATAACAGTATCTATCATTATGCACTCATCAAAATCATTGTAGTGCATCGGCTTGGATTGCAGGGCATTTCGTGGGCTGAGTTCATTTCCTGCGATTTATTTGCAGCACCACAGCCTCCCAAGGTTGTTCATGATGAGGGAGAGCCTTCACACCAGTTTTATGTTCCCGAGTTTGAGCCTATCAGTGCTCCGGCGTGTGTGACATATCAGAGAGGCCATCGAGCCTTATTTGCAGCATCACGACGAGTACTATCTCCACCCGGGGTGGAAGGGGTCTCGTTGAATTCATCAGCAGCATGGGTACTATCCCCAAATGATGTGGAAGGGGTCTCTCCTTCGACATCAGCACAGGTACAGGTTCAGGACAGAGGCAAGAGGCCTATACACGATGATGGCCCTTCAGGAGGCCAAGACACTGATTTTATACTCATCGATGTTGATGCGAGCTCTCCTAGCTCAAAGCTCAAAGAGATCATTCAGGAAAAAAAGGCTGAGATTGATACTTTGAACGTGAAGTTGCAGAGATCTCAGTGTGTTATACATTATTTGGAGCAGCGCAATAAACAACTGGAGGATCAACATACACTTGTAGAGTTGCGGCAAATCCGGGAAGACCGTGCATTGGCCCGGAAGAGACCAGGTGACATGACACTGGTTGAGCGAGAGACCTGCCTCACGCATGTCAAAATTCATTTGGAGAAGCTCTTGGCAAAGGCCAATAGGGACAAAGACATGCTCAGACATATGAAGAATCACTATTGGGCCCGCACACACGTTTGCAGAGCAAAAATGAAGATCCTGAAGGCAAGGCTGAGAAAGGCACTGAAACGTCGAAAGAGGCCGGATCCACTCCGAATCTTGGCCGAAGCTTCCTTGGCTAAGAATGAAACATGATGGGAGACCTTCACTCCAAATTTCAGCAAATTTGGAGAATATTTTGTCATTTTGAAAATTTTGGTTGCAAAACAGTTTTTTCCGCCTGACGCGTCGCGCCACCCAACGCGCGCTTATGATTGGGACATCTTCTCGAGGTAAGCTTTAAATTTTTGGATTTTTCATGATATATTATGTATGTTCAAGAATGATTGAAGCATTTCATCACATTCTGGGCTGCCTAAAGAGCCAAAAACACCATGAAAATCACCTTTCTGCCACCTTTTGCACCAGCAGGAAGTAGTCTTGGGAGAATGAAGTTTGGAGGGGAAAATGAGCTCCAAATTAAAAAATTCCACTTGGGTTGGATATCATACATCTAGGTATTTCTAACAAGCTATCATGAGCTCAATTTGGACTTTGGGAAGTGCTCCAAAAGCAGGTCCCAAGTAGCGCGGCGCATAGAGGAATTCAGCCTATTTTTCACCTTCTAGCTCAGAAATTCGGCCAATATTGACTAGTTTCACCTCTTGATGTAATTTGGTAACCATGATGTAATTTTGGGATGTATTTACTTGTTCTAGATGATTCATTCACCTAAAAGTGAAAATCAAGTGAATGGATCAGTGTCCTAGCATATAGAGGCAAGTTGTTTGGCTGCCTAGATTTTAGCTCCATGTTTAGAATTGGTTCAAAATGCTCCTAGAAGGATGAGATCGACCCCTAGAGGCATGGGAAGGGGTTAGGATAGTCTATTTATTGTATTTTCTAAGACATTTTCAGGGTTGGACTCTTGGGAAAAGTTTGGCACTCCATTGTATATCCATTTTCAGTTTTTAGCAAAGGAAAGACCAGAGTTTTGCAGCACTTGTTGGGATCCTTGTGGCTTATGAGTTTTGATGATGTTTCTTCTCATGTTATTGTAAGTTTCATTAATTTTATATGTATGCCATCCTTCTCTATGCTTCTGTATTAAACAAATGAGTATTCGAGGTAGAATTCATTGATTTGCTGGTGCTCTGCCTTAGACTTTTGTTTAGTTTTATATGTTTTCATCAGTTTGAAGAGGATCCTTGTACTCTCTTGCCCTCTTCAGCTCCTCAGTATTATTTTCCATCCATTCATTCGATCTTAGACATCAAAGCCATTGCCTACCCTGCCCCAACTTGGATTCTGCAAGATCTGGCCTCATCCCCAAGCCCAAATTTTTTTTTTCCCTTTTTTCAACAAAAAACCCTTAAAAATCAAAATCAAACCCTCCTATTTGTTTATCTAGCCTAAGATAAGTTGTTTTTATCGTCATCTCAAGCCCCTTTGAATATTTTCATTGAGATTGACCCAAAGAGAGCCCTCTCTTGTCCTCGTAGGGCTAGCTACGAGGCTGAGCGTGGTTTGGTGTTGTCCTTCCTCTGCCTTATTTCAGCCTAAGGTGGATTTGGGAACTAACATAGTGGCGACCATACTGGGGAAGAAAATGGTTTGCTTGTTGATGTTATTTGTTTCATAAGTTACAGACGGAGTCTGAAGTCACGCCAGGTAGCTTTCGAAACACTTTTGCTTTGCATTAGCGAAAGTAGATAAACGCTGCTTCAGTCGATCTCTGGTCTAGCTTGTGAACGTGAAATTTCTCTTGTGTTCTACCCCAGTACATTATATCATTATGGACTTTTGGATGATTGAGTCTAGAATTCGATAGGCTGAATAGATCGTTTTTTCCTTTGATTTTTGAGTAGATCAATACAATGGCTTCCAAAAGACATACTAGATCAAATCCTGATCCTAATCCGCCTCCAGTGTATGAGAATCCCAACCTGATTCCTAGAATTTTCCGTCGAGAAGCTCCCGTGTTTCCTCTGTTTAAATCTCATTCATACCCTACTGTATTTGAATACATCGAAGACATTGAGTTTGATGATCAGTTCGAGTTATCCTTGTTCGAAACCAAATCTGAAAGTGCTACTAGTTCTACCGTCATAAATCCCGAGTTCATTAAGTATCTTGAGGTTGAACAAGCTAATCGATCCATTGATAATTACATTATGAACCTTCAGAACTCTATTTTTGCAACGAATATTCCTGAGTTTATTGAATCTGCTTCTGAAACTCTTGGTCCATCAGTAGTTACTTCTGATTCACTAGTTCACGCTGAGCCTTCTTTTATTTCTACCATTCCAGTGCAACCATTGATATCTGATCATCAATCGGCAGTATTTCCTCCTCCATCTCCACCGCATACACCTTGAACACCTACTGCTCCTACTCCACCCGTTTCTCCAAGACAGATCAGAAATCCACCAAGAGCCATGGTTGCTAGATTTGCACCTCTTGTTTTGCCAGCAAATTTGGATCCTATGCCCGCTGATTATCAGAGTAAAATTCCTTTGTTTGATGGTACTCCTCAAAGTGTTCCCGCTCAGCAGCATATTGTTAAAATGACATACTTTTTGGACCTGCATGAAATTGATGAAGAGAATGTCTCCATGAGATTGTTTGTCCAAACTTTTGGAGGTGAGGTACGCAAGTGGTTCAGAGCTTTACAGCCCAGAAGTATTAATACATTAGAAGACCTTCAGAGACAGTTTCTAGATCGGTGGGAGATGAAGAAAGATCCGCTGCAAATCACTTTTGAGTATACTAGCATCAAGCATAATCCTGGTGAGTCCGTCCAAGACTATATTATCAGATTTAATGTGATTTATAATGCAATTCCTGATGACTTGAGGCCTTCTAAGAAGTCAGCTTTGTTAAAATTCCCAGATGGTTTTGATCCGGAGATGGCCTATTCATTACGAGATAGAGATCCGCCTACTTTAGAGGACATGCAAAAGATTGTCGTGAGTGTTGAGGCAAACTTGAATGATAAGAGAGCTAGACTGAAAGCAGAGAAGAAAGTTGTGATAAAAGAAGAAGCTTCTACATCTACAGATAATATACTTCGCGAAATGGGAAAGATGTTCGAAAGGCTCACTATTGATAAGCCCGAACCACAAGTTTTAAATCCTAACTTCCGTGGTCAGTAGCAGCCCCAATTCAGGATTAAGCAATGAGAACCGCGAGCACAAGAACTAGTAGTCCAACAGCAAGTAAAGACACCTCTTCAGCAGAATTTTGTTGGTCAGGATTCAGACGATGAAGATTATGTAGTAGGAGAGCAAAATCATTTCTTTACTCCTGATGATTTTCCCATTTATATCACCGAAGATGATGAATATGCAGAAAGTTCAGTGATACAAAGAGATGAGGATTTTATCCTAGCTAATGATGCAGCCCTTGAGGAAGAGTCAGATGAATATCAAAGAGGTTACATGAATGCATTGTCAGCTCAGCAGAAGCAATATTCTCTTAGAAATAGAGATGTACCAGTCAATCCAATTCAGAAAAGGAAGGAAGTTTCAGCGCCCAAAAATGATTCACCTGTTGCACAAAAGAAAGCAAAAGAGGTAGTTGATCCTTCTGCCAATAAGTCATCATCAGCAGAAAAATCAAATCAGCCAATCGCATCGAAAGAGAAGGTTGAAAGGAAAGATGTTCCAGCCAAAGAGATTGAAAAGACTTTAGCTTTTCGTTTGGAGAATGAAATTTTGAAATTGAAGGTATCTATTCCCTTGACTGAAATAATGAGGAACAACAGTTATAAAGGTCAGGTTTCTAGAATTTTGAATTTCAATCCCATGTTTGACATGGTTAATATTGAAGATGATCAACTGGAACTGATATTTGGACTAGCTTTAGATGGTGAGTCTCCGGACAGCGAAGTACCTCCTTTTTATATCAGTCTTCGGTTGCATGAGTTTGTGTTGCATAACGCCATGTTCGATTCTGGTGCTTCCCATAACCTTATGCCGAAAGAAATCATGGAGAAGTTGGGTCTAGACATTACCAGGAAGTACCACGATATTTATTCATTATTTTCTAGCAGAGTGAGATGTATTGGGCTCATTAAAGACTTGGTTGTAAGTTTGGATCAGATTCCTACAAAGAATGTTTTGATGGACGTTGTTGTAGCAGACATTCCTCCGAGATTTGGTATGTTTCTTTCCAGATCTTGGGGAGAAAAATTGAAAGGGACACTACAGTTAGATTTCTCTGATGCGATGATTCCCGTGTTTGGCCAAATGAGAAAGTTGTACCAGGAACAAAAAATGAAGTATATGATTACCACTAAGGAGAAACCGGTTAATCATCTACTTAATTATGTACTTACAAATCTAGAGTCTTTTGTTTTGTTTGCTGATAGTTTTAATGATGTAGATAGTCAGTTGGTTCAAGCAGAATATATCCCAGAGATTACCGAGAATTTCAGAGAAGTTTTGCAGAAAGAAAGGCAGCTACCAGAAAGCACAGTTGAGCAATCAGCTAAAGATAGTGGACAGCAAGCAGAAAAAACAGAGCTAGCACAATTTCAACACTTAGAGGATGATGAAGAGGTTCTATGGACCATGGATTTCGATGGTGCAGTGGGCAATGATGGTGCTGGGATTGGTATTTGGGTACGCAACCCTTTTTCTACTCCTAACAAGGTACCGAGCAATGTACGGGTATGTTCTTACAAGTTGGCATTTGATTGTTCGAACAATGAGGCTGAGTATGAAGCTCTGATTGCTGGCTTAAAGATTCTTAGAAAGATGAATGCTAAGAGAATTGCGGTCTATGGCGACTCCGAATTGGTGATTAAGTAGGTAAAGGGTGAATATCAAACGAAACATCCCCAGATGCGGGCTTACCGAAACGCTGTCCTTGATATTTTGAAGCAGTTTTCAGATTATACCTTGACTTGTATTCCTCGCATTCAAAATGGAATTTCTGATGCACTTGCCAAGGCAGCAAGTAACTTGAAGATCCCAATGAATTCAAGCAATAAATTCAAAATTCATGTGAAGCACCGTCCTACCGTATCGGATAATCAAAGATGTTGGCAAGTTTTCCAAGATGATGATGAGATTAATGATTTCCTGCAGAGTAAAGGTAAGTTCAAAGATACCTCAATTGATGTAGAATTTGATGATGGTGATGATGTTCAAGTTAACCAAATGGAAGTGTTACAGCTGAAAGGTAACATTATTCCTAAAGGTTTGATACCTTTAGAAGAACTCTTCGATCAGGATGATGTGGCCAAGAAACCAACTTTACGACCGACTGAAAAAGGAGTAGAGGATGTAAATATTGGGACAGCTGAAAATCCCAAAATGGTAAAGTTATCCAAGTCATTGTCACCGGATGTAAGGGCTGAATATGTTAGTTTTTTGTCTTCATTTGCTGATGCTTTCGATTGGGATTACTCAGATTTAAAGACGTATGACACCAATATCATCCAGCATACTATCCCTATTAAGCCTAATCAGAAGCCTTTCAGACAAAAGCTAAGAAGAATCAATCCGAAATTGCTGCCATCGATTGAGAAGGAGGTAAATAGGTTGTACAAAGCAAGAATCATTGTTCCTATCAGATTTTCTGATTGGATTTCCAATCTAGTGCCAGTGCAGAAAAAGACAGGTGAGATTAGATTGTGTATTGATTTCCGAAATCTGAACAAGGTGTCACTGAAGGACAATTATCCATTGCCTAGGATGGATCATATATTGCAGCGAGTAGTGGGTGCATCTCGGATGTCACTGCTTGACGGTTATTCTGGATATAACCAAATCTTGGTTCATGAGGATGATCGCGACAAAACAGCCTTCACCACTCCGTGGGGGACATTTCACTATGCCAAGATGCCATTTGGTTTGAAGAATGCTAGTGCAACTTTCCAGCGGGCGATGGACATGGCTTTTGTGAATGAAAAAGATGTTTTCCTTTTATATACCTTGATGATTTGACTGTCTTCTCAAATTCAGATGAAGAGCATGTGTATCACTTGAAAGTTGTTTTTCATAAGTGCAGAAAATATGGTGTCTCTCTTAATCCTAAAAAGAGCTTATTCGCCATGGATGAAGGTAAGTTACTTGGTCACATTATATCCAAAGATGGCATTCGTATTGATCCGGCACGTGTTGAAGCAATCCAGCAAATTGACCCTCCTAGGAACAAGAAAGAGATTCAGTATTTTAACAGTAAGATGAACTTTTTGCGTCGTTTTGTCCCTAACCTTGCTGAGCATTTGAGAGAAATAAAAAATATGTTTAAAAAGGACAGCCAAGTGAAGTGGACTGAAGATGTGGTAAAGTCCTTTGATTTGGTGAAGTTAAAACTATCTTCAGCCCCGGTGTTAATAAGCCTGGATTACACCCAAGATTTCATTTTTTTTTCCTTTGCTTCAGAACATACCATGGCAGCCGTGTTAATGCAGAAGAGAGATGGACATGAGAAGCCCATAGCATTTTTCAGTCGAACTATTAGAGACGCAACCCTGAAATACAACATCATTGAGAAACAGGCTCTGGCACTGGTAAAGGCATTGAAGGATTTCCGGGTATACATTTTGCATTCCAATATTTTAGCTTATGTTCCTAACGCTGCTGTGAAAGATGTTTTAGTACATACTAATCCGGAAGGAAGACGTGGTAAGTGGATCGTAGCTTTGCTGGAATATGATGTGGAAATAAGGCCCACGAAGCTGATCAAGGGACAGGGGCTGGCGAAACTTATGGCTGAATCCAATTTGCACGCATTAGACATAAATTTGATTGCTGCTATGTCTGATGAAGATGAGGAGAATGCGCCACTTTAGGTATCAGAAATTTTTTTTGACTCCCCATGGTATTCATATATCATCTATGTTATTCAAAATTTGTCATCACCACCCGGCATGACTCGAAACAAAGGTAGGACTTTGAAACTGAAGGCTGAAAAATTTTGTGTTTTGAATTCTGCACTTTATTGGAAGGATCTAGGTGGTGTGTTATTGAATTGTTTGGTGGAGGAAGAAGCGGAGAAGGTAATGGAAGATTTTCAGAAAGGAGATTGCGGCGGTCAACATTTTTGGAAGACAACTGCCAATAAGATTTCGAGAGCTGGGTACTATTGACCAACATTGTTTGCTGATGTCTATAAAATAGTCAAAGGCTGCCATGAGTGCCAGATTTTCGAAGGAAGACAGAAATTACAGCCATTGACACTCAAGCCTGTTGAGGTAAGCGCCCCTTTCCAACAGTGGGGTTTGGATTTCATCGCGGAAATCCATCCTACTTCCTCAGGACAGCATAGATGGATTCTAACAGTCACCAATTACTTTATGAAATGGATCGAAGAAGTGCCCACACGACAAGCCACCGATTCGGTAATTATTTCTTTCCTTGAGAATAACATTTTGTCCCGTTTTGGTTGCCCGAGTAAATTGATCACAGATAATGCATCGACTTTTAAATCAAGGAAGATGATTTAGTTTTGTGCAAAGTATAAAATCATTTTGGGGCATTCAACCGCCTATCATCTGCAAGGTAATGGTTTGGTGGAATCTTCCAATAAGTCTCTAGTCAATATCATTAAAAATTTGCTGGACATCAATAAGAAGAGTTGGCATAAGAAGCTGGCGAATGCGCTATGGGCTGATCGGGTAAGTCAAAAGAAGTCAATTGGTATGTCTCCTTTCGAGTTGGTTTATGGAGTAGATACAGTTTTTCCTACTTCACTTGCTGTTCCGATAGTCAAGCTTCTTCAGGAGGCTGGTAGTGAAGAAAGCCATATACAGAGAAGGATAAACCAGATGATTCATTTATAGCAAACGAGGGAATAGGTCTTCCAAAATAAATTCAAGTTGCAGGAAAGAATAAAAAATATCTATGACAGGAAAGCGAAGGCAGATAAATTCCAGTTGGAGGAAGTGGTACTGAAGTGGCACGCTAGGAATGAAGACAAAGGTAAACACGGTAAGTTTGAAAACCTATGGAAAGGTCCATTTAAGATTGCAGCATATCGAGGTCAGAACGCCTTTCTGTTGAAGGAGATGAATGGTGAAGACTGTCCAGGAGGGCCGGTCAATGGCCGGCTACTCAAGCGCTACCATTTCTAAGATGTTTTCTGCTGATCATTCTCATTGTACATATCATTTTTTTTAATTTCATTGTAAGTGTGCATGGTAGTCTTTTCTTCAGTATGGGGCCCGAAGTGAAGGCTATAATCCTGAGGAAGGATTTCAATTTTCATTTGAGTTTGTTGAGTCTGTTTGCTTCAATCATTTCTATTTTAAGAGTTGAGTCAGTTTAAGTTAAAATTTCAGTCAAATAAATTTAGTCAACAGTCTTGAGTCATTTTGTTGAATAATTCATTCCATAGCCCAATGGACGAAAGCACTGGTCTGCTCTCCCAAAGATCTGTCGTTCTTGGCACCTCCAAGGAGCTACCATCCCCATTGGAGCCAATGTTAGAGTCAGACTTTGCAGCCCTCCGTCAGAGATCATTTCTCTATTTGCATTTCATTTTTTAGGTGTCTCATTCCGTTCGTTCATTTTCATTCCGTTAGGGGCACACCACTGACTGACGGAAGGGTTTTGTTCTCTTGTTTTCCCTCATGCTTGTACCTGCTGGGTTGGTCCAAACTCCTCAAAATTCATCAAAGTTCAATTGATGTCATTCATAGTCATAAATGATTATTTTGGTCCAAAAGATTCTTTTAGTTTATGAGTCTAGGGTTTGGTCTTTTGACATGTTTAATAAATGCCCACAGGCCATGAGGAGGATTTTAATAAGTTTTCAAATCAAATTTTTTCATCATCAGACATATTTGAGGACATTTCTTGTTCAAAACTCTATTTTGAATAAGAAATTGTCACATTCATTTTTGTAATAATCATGTATTTTTCGGTCTTGAAGATTTCAAAGCAGGCTCTGGTTTTCCTTTGCCAAACATCAACACCAACATCCCTGAAAAAATCAACTAATTTCATCAGTTAAAGCTCAGAAAGTCAGTGAAAAGCAAAAGACAGAGTTCATTAAATGAAAAAGTGACAAAATAAAAAGAACATTACAAAATGGGTTTTTGGAGAAGTAAAAATCAAAGCCACCTCTTGCAAGATATTTCACAAAGTCATATACCCATTTGCATCAAGAAACATTCACAAAATCTCATTGAGAAATCAAATTTCAAGGTTGGAGAAAAAACTGCATTTTGGGAAGGCCGACTGTGTGTGATAATAGAGCGCGGCGCATAGGAAAGAGGCGCGGCGCATTGGGCCGAAACTGTCAGTGTTTTTTCCACAGGCATGGTGCACCCACAGAGCGTGGTGCACTGGGTGTGCGCGCGACGCATTGAGCCATCAAGCCCGAAATTGATCAAAACTCTGTAAATTTTCAAAATCAAACAATTTTTCCGCTCCAAGTAAGTTAAAAAACCTTTTTTCATTGATTTGAAGACGTGTTTGGTGTTTTGGGATCGAAGATCAAGTGTTTAATGGTGAAAGACTTAACCCTATATCCACTTCACAATTTTCTCCTTGGGTTTTGAAAGGAGGTCATTTAAAAACTTGAAATTTTGGTGTTTAAAACCTCAGTCCATAGATATTTTTGCTCTGGTTATCATTATCATTATTGTCACTACTATCATTGCCATATTGTTATACCACTGTCCCATGTCTTTCATTTACTTTGTTTGCATGTGGTAAGCCTCAAAATCCTATCATTCACTATCCATTTAAAAGCCCATTTCCACAAGATCCAAAGGCTGCATTTATATCTTTGACTGCACTTGTATGTTGTCAGTTCATTTACTCTTGTTCCTAAAACTACAAGTCCCATCATTATCACCCAGTCCCATATCATTTGTAAAGGTGTCTAATCTCAAAGTTTTTCAAAGAAGTGAGTAAATGTCTGTCCATTCCAAATTCAGGTGACAGTTCATTGTATTCACTTTGACACTTCCTTGCAACCTCTCATTTCATGTGACACATTTGGGCATTGAAACAAATACACCAATTGCTCATTTTCTAATCAACCAAGCACACAGTTGACAAACACATTTCAACACCATGTCAGAGACAGATTCACCATATGAGCAGGGGTATGAGCAGGACAGTGATTCATCTACCGAGCTTAATGTGCCAAGGAGATCTCACAAAAGTGGCAGGCATGTCAGGGAAGAACCCACTTCTTTGACACAATTGCAGGCTTGCCCGCTTGAAATGGATTGTTTTCAGCGTCAGTCATGTTTCCAATATTGTGAGATGATTGCCCGAACTCAGCATCATCATGAGTTAGCTCACCTATTTGTCCTACATTTGCATAATGGTCATGTAAACCTTGCTGGAGTGAGTTTCACTTTGTCACCAGAGACTATTTCTGAGGCGACCGGGATACCAAACATCGGGGAAGAGTGGAATAAGCGACAGCAGTTGGATAGAGCATATTATGAGCCTTACATCAGACCCGGATATCTGAGGCAGCTGAGTAGGGTAGTTCCTTTCTGGTTTCTGAAGGATGAGTATGCACCATTGATGAAATTTATCATTAGGTACTTCAGTTGTGAAGGGCGCTTTTCACGCTTGTATGCATATCACATCCGGCTGTTGATGAATTTCATGAGAGTGCGAATGATGAGAATTCCATATTTCATGTACCATAACATAGAGCGAATGACGGTCCTTGTACAGAAGAAGACCCCAGCGCAACAGCATAACGGTATCTATCATTATGCGCTCATCAAAATCATTGTAGTGCATCAGCTTGGATTGCAGGGCATTTCATGGGCTGAGTTCATTTACTGTGATTTATTTGCAGCGCCACAGCCTCCCGAGGTTGTTCATGATGAGGGAGAGCCTTCACGCCAGTTTGATGTTCCCGAGTTTGAGCCTATCAGTGCTTCGGCATGTGTGGCATATCAGAGAGGCCATCGAGCCTTATTTGCAGCATCAAGACGAGTATTATCTCCACTTGGGGTGGAAGGGGTCTCGTTGACTTCATTAGCAGCACAAGTACTATCCCCACATGATGTGGAAGGGGTCTCACCTTTGACATCAGCACAGGTATAGGTTCAGGATAGAGGCAAGAGGCCTATACGCGATGAGGTCCCTTCAGGAGGCCAAGACACTGATTTTATACTCATCGATGTTGATGCGAGCTCTCCTAGCTCAAAGCTCAAAGAGATCATCTAGGAACAAAAGGCTGAGATTGATACTTTGACCGTGAATTTGCAGAGATCTCAGTGGGTTATACATTATTTGGAGCAACGCAATAAACCACTGGAGGATCAGCATAGCGGCAAATCCGGGAAGACCGTGCATTGGCCCGGAAGAGACCAGGTGACATGACACCGGTTGAGCGAGAGACCTGCCTCACGCATGTCAACATTCATCTGGAGAAGCTCTTGGTGAAGGCCAATAGGGAAAAATACATGCTCAGACATATGCAGAATCACTATTGGGCCCGCACACACGTTTGCAGAGCAAAAATGAAGATCCTGAAGGCAAGGCTGAGAAAGGCACTGAAACGTCGAAAGAGGCCGGATCCACTCCAAATCTTGGCCGAAGCTTCCTTGGATGAGCATGAAACATGATGGGAGACCTTCACTCCAAATTTCAAAAAATTTGGAGAAGATTTTGTCATTTTGAAAATTTTGGTTGCAAAACAGGTTTTTCCGCGCGACGCGTCGTGCCACTCGACGCGCGCTTATGATTGGGACATCTTCTATAGGAAAAAATTGGAATTTTGGGTTTTTCATGATATATTATGTATGTTCACGAATGGCCAAATAATTTCATTGCATTCTGGGCTGCCTAAAGTGCCAAAAACACCATGAAAATCACATTTCTGCCACCTTTTGCACCAACAGGAAGTAGTCTTGGAAGAATGAAGTTTTGGAGAGGAAAATGAGCTCGAAATTGAAAAATTCCACTTGGGTTGGATAGCAGACATCTAGGGCTTTCCAAATAGCTATTATGAGCTCAATTTGGACTTCAGGAAGTTCTCCAAAATCAGGTCCAAAGTAGCGCGGTGCATAGAGCTTTGGAGCGTGGCCCATAGAGGAATTCAACCTATTTTTCACCTTCCAGCTCAAAAATTCGTCCAGTATTGACTAGTTTCACCTCTTGATGTAATTATTGAGCTAGATTGATGTAATTGGGTAACCATGATGTAATTTTGGCATGTATTTACTTGTTCTAGATGATTCATTCACCTAAAAGTGAAAATCAAGTGAATGGATCAGTTTCCTAGCATATAGAGGCAAGTTGTTTGGCTGCCTAGATTTTAGCTCCATGTTTAGAATTGGTTCAAAATGCTCCTAGAAGGATGAGCTCGACCCCTAGAGGCATGGGAAGGAGTTAGGATAGTCTATTTATTGTATTCTCTGAGACATTTTCAGGGTTGGACTCTTGGGAAAAGTTTGGCATTCCATTGTATATCCATTTTCAGTTTTTGGCAAAGGAAAGACCAGAGTTTTGAAGCACTTGTTGGGATCCTTGTGGATTTTTAGTTTTGATGATGTTTCTTCTCATGTTATTGTAAGTTTCATTAATGTTATATGTATGCCATCCTTCTCTATGCTTCTGAATTAAACAAATGAGTATTTGAGGTAGAATTCATTGATTTGCTGGTGCTCTGCCTTAGACTTTTGTTTAGTTTTATATGTTTTCGTCAGTTTGAAGAGGATCCCTGTAATCTCTTGCCATCTTCAGCTCCTTATAAGTCTTTTCCATCCATTCATTCGATCTTAGAAATCAAAGCCATTGCCTACCCTACCCCAACTTGGATTCTGCAAGATCTAGCCTCATCCCCAAGCCTAAAAATTGTTTTTCCCTTTTTTAAAAAAAAAACCCCTAAAAATCAAAATCAAACCCTCCTATTTGTTTATCTAGCCTAAGATTAGTTGTTTTTATCGTCATATCAAGCCCCTTTGAATATTTTCATTGATATTGACCCGGAGAGAGCCCTCTCTTGTCCTCGTAGGGCTAGCTACAAGGCTGAGCGTGGTTTGGTGTTGTCCTTCCTCTGCCTTATTTCAGCCTAAGGTGGATTTGGGAAATAACAACTTTCTTGGTTATATTTAAGTATTTTGAGTTTACATTATCCTTTGGTCATATTAATTCTAACTTATGTATTAATTCCCATAAAAAATGACCTTGTCCTATTATATATAATTCCTTTTATAATAATATCCCCAAAACCCATGTATTATAACTATTTTAGTCAAAAGTATTTAACTCCTATTTATTCAAATCAAAAACCCACAATATACCCCCTTTTGGCTAAAATATAACATTAATTCTATTCCCGCCCCCTATGGTAAGAAAATCACATTGATTTAATTATCATATAATAAAATATATAAAAAACGTTTAAACATATGTATATATGTTTAAAACAAAAAATAAACCCAAAGTTTAATGAAAACCAAACTTTGAAAATAATCCATCCCCACGTATTTTTCATCTCCGACCATACAAAAGAGATTAATTAATCCTCACGATTAATTAATAAAACCAACCCACCAATCAGATCCCGCCCGATGAGTTTATTTAACGAATAATTACATTGGGCCCGCGTCATTAAAACTCTGCCATCTCCCTATCTCTTCGACCATCCGATCGCCCCGTCAAAGATCTACGACCCTTATCCATTTCGCTCGCCATCCGCGTACAAAAGATAACGTGTGATGGCCGAGCGGTTTTCGAACAATGTCGTCCTACGTGTCAATCGTTGTATCGCATCACTGTCCTTCTGCCTAAAACTGCCTTCCCTCATAAGTGGTGCGATAGAAACCGCTTACCACCTTTCCGCTCGTGACATATCCACTGTACCATGCTGACGTCATCCAATAAAATAATAAAAAATTCTGCCACCCATTGACTTTGTGAATAAAACAAAATAAGCCCGCATTTTTCATTTTTTCATTCGTAGTGAACGACCAGACTCCCATGCAGTAAAACCCTTTGTAACCCAGCTGCGCTACCTGAAACCTCTATTAACCAATTCGAGCATGGTTTACCTCCCAAAAATCATTCTAGATTCACTCCACAGACCTCTCAAAATCAAATGAAACCTTTTCGACCTCCCCTGCAAACCAATGCTTTCTTAACAATTTGTTTTGTTTTACAGGTGATCAGAATACCACTCCTTGGATAAACAGTCTTAATACTAGTCATAAGACTTGTTTACTCTAAAAGTGTTATCAAAACTATTCAAACAGAGATGGAAGATAAAACATACAGTTGAAAGACAAGAAAAGGAAACAGGATATTAAACAATTTACTGTTGAAACCAACAGTAAAAACCTAAACTACACATTGAAGGTAAAAGGACACAGTAAAGAACAGTTAAAGAGTATCAGTGGTTAAAGTGTATCAGGTAAAAGTCAGAGTGAAAGTTAAAATGAAGTTACAGAGAAGTCAAAGGTAAAACAGTAAAATTAATTACAGAGGTAGTAAAATGGTAAAAATAGATGAAAATAATTTCACCAAAATTGAATTTTATCTAAAGTGAAAGTAAAACAGTTAAAAGAAAAAAAAAGTGAAAAGATGAAAAACACAACAAGAAAGAACATTTTTTCAGAAATTTAATGTTTTAGTCATTGTTTTGCAGAAACTATTGTGATCAATCCAAGATGAATTTTGCAAAACTGAATGAGGTTTATGTTCTTAGGAGGACCTTATACAAAAATCTCTCTCACTTTTCTAACAACTATTATGGTTTTGGAAATATTAAACAATGATGGAAAGCACTTTTTGCAGAAAATACCAGTTAAGTCATAATTTTTCAGAGAAAATTGTGGTAAATAAAAAATACATCATAAAAAAATGAAGGATGTTTTTGTTCCTAAGAGACATATCTACAAAAACCTATCTCACTGTTTGCACAGTGATTTCAGAATGAGAGATACATGCACATCTTTACAGGCTATTTTTCAGACTCTGCAAAACTCTGTTTTAAACATATTTTGGCAGAGCCTTGTTTGGACATATGAAGAGGAATTTGGGGAAATGGAATGAGGTTTATCTCACCAACATATTAATCCACAATAACCTCTTTCAATTATTACATATCTATTACTTATTGAGAAATAAAAAGATATCATTGGACCCCAAGTTTGCAGAATTGTTGGAGTAGAATGCACAAAGAAAGGAAGCAGTTAGTGACTTGGATGCCTCATCATCATCTAAGAGTTGGATCAAATTCGAATTATCCTCTTTATCATCACCTATCCATACAAAATAGTGCCAAATAGATGCATTAGTTTGAGTGTATTTTACTTAAGTTCTATTTATGTAAAATAGTTGGACAGATTTGTGAACTAATCTTGATATTTTTTTCAAGATATTTTAGTTTAGAATTTGTATAAATACTTCACTCTTGGAAGTATTTTGGGTGGATTATTCTACTTTGCTGTAACATTGAATTTTGGAATAAAGTGTTTTTTGGAGAAATTTCTTTGTGGCTTGCTGGATGATGAATTGAGGCTCAAGACTTTTTGCAGGATTCATGTGTCAGACTACAGTTCAATAAGTCAATACTATCCTGTGTTTTTAGTTTTATATATGTTTACTATATCACTGTGTTTCATTTCTGAATAATTAACAAAAAGGATTAAATCAGAAATTGCTTTAGTGTACTCTGATTTCAATTGTTATTATTCTAAATGTTTTCTTCTAAACCGGTTATAAACAATGAATTCTTAATTTCTCTTGTTTCTCTGGTTTAAGCATTTGATTATTTAGTAAAGAATTCTTAATTGCTCTTTATTGGTAATCACTCACTTTCCCTCGTTTGAACATGTTGAAATATTCTTAATTGCCTTTCATCTCTTTAAAAATCCATTCCATTCACTTTAATATCCAAAATTGCTCTCTGTTTGGCTATCTTGCCCTGCAAAGCCATCTTCTGTGTAAAAAATTAGTCCAGTAAAGCCATCCTTTCGACTCCATAGCCCAATGGCCTGAAATACTCAATCGTGCCCTTAGTTGGCGGATTCCACCATTTAAATTCAAACAAAACTCTTGGAATTATAACTAGCCTAATATTTTCTAAGAACAAAGCTAAATTTTAAAGAGAGAGCCCTCTCTGGATACAGATTGGCTAGATTCTGTATCTGAAGGTTGGTTTGTGGTTACCTCGGATTTAATTTCCTTTTCCACAACTTCAAGGAAAATCTGAGTGATAACATGGGGTATGCGATATATGCATGTGTAGCTATCATATGCATATGTCCTATACTCGCTAATGTTATTTTGTTTATAACTTAGGAATGGGTCATTATACGAATAGAGGTCCATGAGATGGTGATCGGAGAATATCTAGGAAATACATGCTGCCAGTGGGGAGTGACTACGCCATACTTCCCCATCAGACAAGGTCGAGTTAAAATCCCCCATGATTATCAGGTTATTAATCCTCAAAATGGTCGACGCTTCCATTCGAGCTGAGAAAGAGGCCTTGTGTCGGCTTGGAGGATATAGATTAATCAAATGAAGACCTTCTGAATAGCCTCTAATGGCTGACAGGATGATTCCTCAAAAAAAAACTGTAAGCACGAAACTTAGCCATAGAAGGGTTCCATATAGCAATCATTCCACCAGATTTACCAATCAAGTTGATGCCAACAACATGCCAACCCGCGCACAAAGCAAGAAAGAATTGTATGGCTTTAGACAAAGAGCATAAAGTTTCCTAGAAAAATACTATGATTGGCTGGGTTTCAGAAAGAAGTTCTTTTAGGCAAAGGAACTTTGTATGGTCGCCCAACCCCTAGATGTTTAATGAAATGATGTAATTCATTTATTACCCTCATTGGGCTGGGATGATCTAAGTGCCCGAAGATTAGAAGAGGAAACGATTGAGAGTCATCCGGGAGCCATTAAAAGAAGCGAGCTTTGGAGATACTAGAATGGGATTCGTTACTCTGACAAGTAACAAGCGGAGAAAGCGAAAATGAAAGAGAAGAAATAACCTGCAAGGGAGAGGGCAAAGGGGATATCGTCCAACAGGTTGCGGCATACTGATACTGCTAACTTGTACATAGCCATGGCCGACAGTCCCCAACACAAATAACTGAAGCCTCAACAAACTACTTCACAGATCACAATTTCTTAAGGAAAACTGCTTCACGGATCACAGCTAAAGAGTAGCTAAATGTAGAAAAAACACGGCAGGAAGTTGAAGGGTTCAGAGTTTGGGTTTAGGTCTATGGTTTCTTTAAATACGGGTACATGACGTGTCTTGATGACAGGCGTGATGACTCGCTGTCATCTAATCTAACAGTTGTCATTCTCCCTTATGGGTTAGAAAAACACATGTCAGACGTTAGTTGGCTCACAACGTTGATAGTTCCGACTCCATCATTTAACGACTTATCACGTATCAATTAGTGTTTAGATAAAGATATCCCTTCATTAAGATTTTTCCTTTTTAATAATGTTTAGGATTCCACGAGGCTGACTTGGACCCGAAGAGAGACATGGATTCGTTTCATTATTCATTTTCATGTTTCTAATGTTAGTTCATCTTTTCTTCTCATTGATTTTTGGATTCCAAGATGCTGACATGGACGTGGAGATATATATAGGAATTAAGTTGATGGCTTCAGGAAGTTTGGGTTGGTTCTCCAATCTTTGTTTATTTGTCATCACACATTCATTATTTGTCATTTTGAAAGTTTATCTAAGTTAATGTGATTTTGAAAGTTAATATAAATTTTATTCTAGGGCTAGTTTATTGTTTGGTCAAAGTGGTGGTGATGTTGTCTTCATATTCATGTTCACAATTTTTATATTCTTCAATATTGATGTGATATTATTAGATTTAATATTTAAACATTTTCAAATTTATTTATTATCGTAAAGAATATTTTAGGTCTTTTTATCATCTTGCTTCATAATTAACATTTACAAACAATTAAGTTGAGCAAAGAATTTTACATTTGTCATTGCAAATAATGTTGGGTCGTCTTATCATCTTACTTCATAATTAACAATTACAAAAAATTAAGTTGAGGAAAGAATCTTATATTTCTTTAAGACACTACTCTTGATAATTAGGAACATTTACAAACAATTATATATATATATATATATATATATATATATAATTGTTTGTAATTGTTCCTAATTATCAAGAGAAGTATCTTAAAGAAATGTAAGATTCTTTCCTCAACTTAATTTTTTGTAATTGTTAATTTATAGATAGATATATCTATATATATATATATATATATATTAACATAGAATTATTAATTATTAGTGTATATTTAAAGATATAATAACTTATAATAAATAATAAAACTTTAATAATGAAAATTTTAAACTTCAAAAATATTAAATCATTTTTAAAAATAAAAATAAAAATACCTTTAAAATAAGGTAACACAATTAATTGAGAAGAAAGGAAGGTTGTGAGGATTTGGCTCTGATGGCGCGCAAGGCTAGGGTTTTGTTCTCTAAAGCTATTTTGGCTATCGTAACATTGAGCGAATGCCTTCGTGCCATTGGCAATGGCTCGGAACTCATATTCTTGGCACATGGGATTGACTTCTCCTCACAGGCCCAAACACAAGTGACTGCCCACATCAAAGCTCATGGGAACCCTCAATCACTTCTTCAGATTTGGTTATGGGTTAGATATGCTCCAGAATAATTTCACCATCACACGCATGAAAACACCCTCGTTGACTATCATGTTTTCATCCTTTCATCAGATATGCTGCAACAAGGGTTTTTCGATCAACCTATAAAGAATTTGCACAAGGATGCCTTTGACCACCTGAAAACTCTTGTCTTATGGGTAGGACTGACAAAAGGTTAGAGAAACCTAAATCAGATATGCATGATCGAGAAATCTGAGCAGAAGAAAACTTCCATCTCTCCTCACGTAGTAGAAGAATGCTTCCATGGCCACCGCTCGTTGTTAGCTTCAGATCTAACATTTCCAAATTTGCGTGGTAGGCTCCTGACACTACATCGCTAGCCTGATCCCGCTCTAGAGGAGGATTTTCCATACAATTGGCTAGATCTAAAGCTGCATTGTACGATATCTAATCCAATTTATTGCAGTGCAGATCCGTCCACTGATCTATCATATGAAGGCAGACATGTGCCCTTACCATATATGTGTTGGGGTTATACAAATAAGTATACTTGGCTTTCCCAACATCCATATAGTACATGATATTCTAGGTGTGCAGTATATATACAAATGTTGAATCCACAAGTCAAGTGTGGATGTGACCTTGCTCTGCAACATGAAATATCTGCATACAGAGAGAAACAACCTTCTATGGGGTTGGATCTAGATGACCCAAAACCAGATCAACCTAAAGACACCTTGATCCAAATATTGATCAAAACATTGGAAGGAAAATCAATATGTCTAAGAGTCAGCACCTGGGAATGGATCAAAATTCATAGACAAAGGATTCAAGACAAGACATGCATTCTAGCCAGACTACAAAATCTTATTCATGCAGGGAAAATCTTGCAAGACGAATCTAATCTACAGGACTATGACATTGGACCAGATTCAACTATCATTCTGTTGATGGGAAAGTTTGTCCGGCCAACTGCAGGGGATCTCCCCGGTTAAAATTCCCAACTAGAATCTAAACCGTTTAGAACAGGGATCCCGTCCGGGGTGTGGGTCCGTCTACTGCTTAAGTCTCCTTTCCTTTGGTCTCAAAAGAACTCAATTAACCTACGGACACACACTTATTCAAATGATACAAGATACATGATTGATGAGTTAAACACGTATATAACACTATGCGTAGCGAGGCAAATAATAAAGCATAAACGCCAAAGGAAATGTTGTTAACAACACCTCATTGGAGTCATGCTTGTAGGCTGTTTTGACCACAAAAGAAACAATTCTTTATGGCAAAAAACACCCTTCACTTCCTGAAAGATTTAAATGATAATACAAATGCTAATAAACAAAGTCATCGACATTCATTAAGAAAGCGAAATGAACTAAACATCATTAACACAAGTACAAAGAACTATAATGCATAAATGATGCCATTAAAAGTGAAACTTCATTAATCAAAACATGTTTGAAACTGTATAAGAAATACTCATAGTGTTCGCAAAGAAAAACACATCATATCCGAAAGGAGTTTTGACAAGTATCTGTATTCATGTGCAAACGAGTGTTATTCTTCTATACAATGCTCTCTAACTCTTGAGTCCCCAAAAAAAAGATCCCTTAGAATCTTCCCAGAGGGAGTTTTATAGACCAAAATTTGCACTTTGGGCTTCCTAACTTTTGACCTCCCCAACTATTGAGCTACCCTGCGACTTGAATGAGAGCTGCGACCTACGACCGAGCTTCAAAGTGCGACCTGCGACCCGACTGTGAAGTGCGACCTGCGACCTGTTGCCAAAATGCGACCAACGATCTACTGCCACTTGATCATGAGGATGTGCGCGCGATCGTGAGGTCAGGGGCATCAACTACTTGTTCTTTGAGGAAGTTCTTCCAAGCATGATAATCTTGCGCTATGGGGGAAATCAAAGGAACTTCTTCCCTCAACCGATGCAGGCACTCCAAGGCGTTTGGGATTAGAGTCTCTCTTTTCTACATGACTAGGTTGGACAGGGAGGCGAGCTTGGTGTAGATCCAGACTGGTGTAACAAGGAACTTTCCCAGGTTCTCATGTGATGCTGCAAGATCAGAATTGGTAGCGGCTTGCTTAATGGGCTGCAAAAATGCCTGGATCTCCTGATCCATCTATTCCCATGTCTTATCCTCGTCCAATGCACCTAGCGATGGAATGTGATGTAGGATGTGCATTGAATCGATGCCACTGATCAGATGCTCATACGTGGACATCACCTTATCTAGGTCCTTGGATAGCTTATCTTTGGACTGCATTTTAATCCGGATCCGGACCTTGGCATCTTGTTTGTGGATCTAGTCTTTCTTTGGTAGGTTTTCAAGAGCCTGGGGGTACCGGACCGTCCAATCTATCATTTTGTCCAAGGCGGCTGAGGCTTCCTTCAGCTGCTCGTTCCTCTGCTTGGTTTCTGTTTGGGCTCTCACCAAGGGGGCAACTATTTGTTTTATAGTAAAAATTTCCCCATAGACTTGTCTCATGGTGGCCTCTAATATATCTAACTCCCTTAGGAAGGTGAGCGGTACTTCATTGATAGGGGAAATTTTGTTTTGGAGTTGTTGAATCTCTTCTCTTAATGCTATATTTTCCGGCTCTACCCTTGCCTCCCTCTGGTTTGCTTCTTGTAACCTATTTTGTAGAGAGAGGATCTCTCTGCTCATTCTGTTTACATTCTCCTCTGTGGCCGTGGCAAAAGCTGTGCCGAATGATGCTATCATCACAGGGTTAGTCCTAGTGTCTAAGACTATGTCTTTCTCCGTTGCGACTATGGATGAGGCAGAAGGATTTCGTGCCAGACATCTTCTTTTCTCCTGTCAGATCTTGAAGGAGAACTGATCGTATGTGAGCCTGGTAAGATTGAATACCTCCTCCTCTTGCCCTTCGTAGGAACTCAAATCGGAGAGTGTAGCGCGTGTACTGACTACAAGTACCTCGAGGGGTGGTAGCTCTGTTTGTGATCCTGCGCCCTGGGGAGATGCCTTGATGTTCTCTAGAATTCTATCCTCCTCTTCTTTTCTTTTCTTTTCTTCTTCCTCTTTCCGAAGGTGTTCGGCTTCTACCTTTTCATGTTCTCTTTTCTGTCTATGCTCTGCTTCTGTCGTTGCTTCTTGTTCGACTTTCCTTTTAAATTTGGCTGTTTCTACTACTGCCTGTTCTGATTTCTTCTGGCGTTCAGCTTCCACTTGATCTAGTTATTTCTTGAGTTTCCGTTCCGCCGTAGCCTCCGCCTCCTGTTCCTCCTTTTTTCTCCTAGCCTCTTCTGCCTGCTTCTTCTTCTGCTCTGACCTCAAACTCCTTTTGTGCTTTTCTTCATCTTCTTTCATCTTCTTCTCCATTTCTCGCTGGGCTTTGGATTCTACTTCTTTATGCTGGGTAGAAGTATTGTGCCCTATACTATTTCGAGGCTTTTTAGTCTAAGAAGAAGAAGCGCCTCCTAATTCACGGCTTCTATCCTCCAATTTTTGGTCATCTAGGTCTTCTTGATCAGACCATGCCCCCAGAGCAAGTTTCCTATATACATTATACCAATTACTTCTTTCGTCTTCACCCGGGAATTCCATGTGCTAGTATTTCAATTTAAAATTAGCTCGCTTGCAGTGATCAGGGACTATCCTTTCTGGGTCATATGTCTGGTGGTCTAATGACCCAAGGTGGTAAATTTTCATCTCTTTCACTTCTGCCTCTACCTCCCTGAAATCTTTGACCGTGCAGGTACTGATAGTGCGGGGTAGCGTAGGCCACGACTTCTTCTTACCCTTGGTCAAGACCCTAGAGAAACTGGAAGACATCTGGAAACAGACCTCTTGAATGAGCATTTTATCTGTAACATATCGGGGCATAACATGGGGAGCCTTGTATGAGCCAAAAACTCGAATGAATGTGTACTTGGCAAGTGGGAACCAATGCGCCACCTTGCTTAGCGTCTCCATGGCTCGCCAAGACATGCAAGGAGTGTCTTGGCCGAACAACTTTCTGTAGAGAGCTGGGATGAAAACTTGAGAGATCGGCTCTATGTCCTGCTTATATCTGGAATCCAAAAATACTTTGGTCTGTAAGTGGATTGGACGGGTCTGTTTTGGATCCCAGTTGTGCACCCACCCCTAAAAGTGGCACCTCGAACAAACAACATCCAACAAGTAAGAGGCCATGTAGAATTCAGAAGGAATTCCATCATCCAATACCAATGCTAAGGATATGTTTGTATGAAGAGAGGCCACCAGTATACTGGCCTAGCTGAAACATATGCCATGCACCGTGACATACTCCATGAGGGTTTCCCATGCGCCACTGAAGGTGGTGGCATCGGGGCGCCCGTACAATCTGTAAAGCATAGCAGCCACAAATTTATACACTTTCCTAAGGCCTGCCACTGGATATGCTCGATCCTTCTTGGCCTTGAATTTCTCAGGCTCCTCCCACCACTTTTTTAGAGTGTCTATTATGGGGACTGAATGGGCGATGGCCCAATCTTCTGTGAAATCCTCCTCTCGTTCAGGAAATGAATAGTAAACGTGAGCATCTGAGCCTTTGAGAGTCACGAAAGCCTTGCCTTCCCTGTCCCTGATTACGAAATTTTTGGGGTCAGTGTTCTGTATAATCCATTCTATAACCTCCGCGCATGGGAATATAGTCGGATGGGCACCTGCAAGATGGAGCTTTGACCTTTTGACTTGAATGTATACTTCTCGATTAGGGAGGTCCTCTGGGAATTCCTGCCAAGCGAACTCCTGGTACACCTGGTACCAACGCATGTTGTCCCCTTTGGAAAATGTGCACAGGGTATCTCTGTAGATCGGGGGCGGGGACATTGGTATATCCATCTCTATGTCCTCTGCTTCCAGGCTCTTATCCTTTTTCTGAGACACTGGAGGTCCCATGTCGCTTGAATATGAGGGGACAGGGATACACTCTAAGTCTGCTTCGAATTCACCTGTCATGTTCATGAAAGAGTCCCAAGATAAGAAAGATGCCATGATAATACAAACCTAGGTACAACTATTAATTATTTCAACTGGGGACACAGGTAGAGCTGAGTTAGCGACCTACGACTAGGTCACAGGGTTTCAAAGGTCGCGATGTTGATATTCTCGAAGACTTTGCGGCTTTGCGACCTTGCGACCAGGTCGCAATGTTGATATTATCGAAGACTTTGCGGCTTTGCGACTTTGCGACCAGGTCGCGAGGTCACTGAGTCGCTAGTTGTGGGAAAATCGAGGGAAGTGCGACCTTGCGACTTTGCAACTAGGTCGCGGGGTCACTGGGTCGAAAATGTTAGAAAAACTGATGGGAGAGCAAATCTGTGACCTACGACCGAGTCACAAGGTCACTAAGTCACGAAGTCGCGAGAAAACAGACTGAAGGGCAATTTGAGACTTGGCGACTCAGTGACTGGGTCACACGGGTCGCAAGTCGCGCTAGGACTTGCCGGGGTTTTGGCGCATGCCGCGTGGAGTCTATTTCTCTCTAAATTAAAAATTACAAGGCTAAGTGGGCCAAGATAGAGCAAGGGGGGAGCTTTTGGAGCAGGACATAGGCCATGAGAGTCTGGATGGGAACAGTGATAAAGTTATACAAGCAGGGTAAATGTCAGAGCCAAAAGGGGGAAGCTCTAAGTCTCAAATGAAAACAATGGCCAAGACAGGGGGCACTTTAAAGGCTGAGGAAAGGAAAATTAGGTAAGAAAAAACCATAAAAGGAAACAGAAGGAGGAAAACAGAAACTTACCCGTGAAAATCGCACTCCAGTCGACCTGTCAGAGGCGTTTTTTTTCTATCCGCTGAATGTGCATAATGCGACCTAGCGACCTTCTATTTATAAAAAGGTCGCACGTGCGGGCCATTAATGAGGTCGCGGGTCACATTGTGCAGTGGTCTAAGGGAGGTGCGACCTCGCGACCTTGCGACCTTGCGACCTCAGGGTCACGGGGTCGTGATTTTCCAAAAATTCAGAAATCTGCGACTCAGCGACTTGACCCTCCCGGATCTTAACTTAACTTTTCTTTATGTTCAAGGGGCTCCAAAAAAAATTTTTAAGTGTGGATTTTTTTTGGAGGGTGTTGTAGAGGCTACAAAAAATGGTGATTCACTGGTCGGACTCAGAGTTTCCGCCGATGGTTTGCCTTGGTGGGGGGAGGGAGGGGCCTTCACTAGTTGTTCTTTTCACCTTAAGGTCCCCACTAACTTGCCTTTAGCACCTTGCGAGGTTGCTTGGCCTGCTAGCCTATTTGGGTGCTGGTGAACCGAGTTTCATTGCTTCAAGTTTCTGGACTAAAAGGGTTGGAGAACTTTAGCTGGCCATAGGGTCCGGTACGATTATTTTGTCCTCATCGTGTTGCTCCGCTGTCTGCGAACCTCGCGGTCCTGGCAGAGTCACTGCTTAGGAGTCATGAACGTTGCTCCGCTGCTAGCAAGCCTAGTCAGTACCCCAGTGAAGTCGTCACATCACCTCTCTGCACAGGAAGCCTTTCTCAATCCTTTACCCTTTATTGGTTTTCTATTGCACTTATTTTGAATGTGCCTAAGGCACTTATTTAGATGTGCTCATGGCACTTATTTGAGAGAGGAAATTTTTTTCCTGGGCGGATGAGGGATCCTGACTTATTTTACTTGCAAAGAGGTTGCTCCTAGTCTGATATGAGGACTTTGGTTTTTCCCGGATATTCTGACGTCACTCGAAGTTAACTCTGTTCCCTTTCAATCTAGTCGCCGCTGTATCGAACTTTCTTCTCGAAGACACCTTTTAGAACTCGCTAGGTGAGCTACCCATGCTTGGTGGCTTGAGCTAGGTCATGTACTACCTTTGGGTGCCAATTATAGGCAAGCTTCCGCCACCTTTGTGTCTTCCAGGAAATGCTTCCCATCAGCATAGAACCTGGTGCAGTGTGCCAATTGTGTGGCTCCGACAAGGCCTTCTGTCTTTTGAAATTTTTTTTTTTTTTTTTTTGACAAACGAAACTAGAGCATAAGATTATGGTACAGGGGTAGGACAACCCTCTAAGGGCTACTAAGTGAAGTAATGTTTTAGGTCATGCCCATTCACCGGGAGGAACTCGACTCTTCCCTCAAGAGTTTGCAGTCTAAACGTGTGGGAACCCAATTTCTCCTTGACTTGGAATGGACCTGTCCACAGTACTTGGAATTTGGAATGTTTTCCCTTTGCTTTATGAGCTTTATCCCACTTAAGGACTAGGTCTCCTACTTCAAAATTTTTACTCCTTCCGGATTTTTTATCAAAACATCTCTTGATCCGACTTTGGTGGATGGCGAACTTTTCCCGGTTTTTTTTCCTTTCTTCCTCCAACTTCAGTAGTGTGTCAATCCGGGTCTGCAAGGTGGGGCATGTGGTACCATGGCTTTCTTGGGACAACTAAAGGGCAGGGAGAGATAAGTGGGGAGGAAGGACTGCTTCTTTTCCATACACAAGAAAATACGGGGATGAGCCGAGTGAGGATTTGGGCGTGACATGGTCGGCCCAAAGAGCGTTGTGAAGGGCGTTATGCCAGTTTCGCTGGTGGGACAGCAGAGTCTTCTTAATGATGCAGATAAGATTTTTATTAGTTGAATCGGCTAACTAGTTTCCTTGGGGATGATAATTTGCAAAATGTTTAAGAATAATACCATTTTCTAGAGAAAAATCATACAATTTAAAAGATGAAAAGTAAGTTGCATTATCAAAAACCAAGGAAGTTGGAATGCCAAACCCGGTGATGATAGAATGAGTGACAAATTCTATTACCTCTTGATCATTGATTTGGCGTAAAGGTACTACTTCGACCCACCTAGTGAAATAATTGATAGCAGTGAGAATATACCGGTGTTGCTTGGAGGAGTGAGGTAGGATTTTACCAATCATGTCCAAACCCCACTGTTGAAAGGGGTCCTCCACTGCCACTAACTGTAGGGGAACGGCTAGCTGCACTTCCCGATTTGCGAACTTATGGCATTGAGTGCACTTCCGGACATACGCATGCGCATCTATGAAAAGTGTTGGCCAATAGTATCCCATGCGCATTATCTTGTGGGTGGTGGTAACGCCTGGAAAATTCCCTCCTGCTGGTCCGTCGTGCATTTCGGTCAATATGTTCTGTGATTCATCATGTTCCAAGCAGCATAACAGAACTCCATCATGATGTTTCTTGAAAAGCTTACCCTGGATCAACTGGTAAGATGCATCCTTAAGCCTTATTGCGCGTTTCTGCCAGGCAGTCAAAGCAGGGTGCAAGATGCCATGGGCTAAATATCCCAAAATGTCAAAGTACCAAGAAGGGTTTCTCTGCTGAGGTGAGTGATCACTATGATACATGTCGATTTCCTGTTCCCAACACTCTTCTTCAACTCCGTGTGAGCTTGTAGCCTCTGCAGCCATTTGGCAGAGTCCTTATCCTTTGACAGTGTGTGCTGGTTTAAACTCTAAGTCATACTCTTGAAGAAATGCCACCCAGTTGCCTCGTCTCTCACCTAGCTCTTGCTGCACGAACAGTGAGCGGATAGCTGGGTGGGGGACGAAAACTGTGACATGGTTTTTCAAGATGTATGGCCTGAAATTCTTGACTTCTTTGTAGACTGCATAAGCCTGCTTCTCGATTTTAGGGTAATTCAATTCAGCTCCCTGTAAACCAGTACTCATGAAGGATATAGGCTGTTCATCATTGTTGTCGTCTTTCTGCATGAGGACAGCTGCAAATGATGAATCCGAAGCGAAAGTATTCAAGATAAAGCTTCTGCTAAAATCTGGACTTTGGAGGGATGGTGCTTCAGCTATAGCCTACTTGATTTTGTTGAAAGCCTCCTTTTCTGGCAGATTCCATTTGAAAACTGAATTATTCTTGATCATCTCCTGCAAAGGCCTGACTATTTGGGCGAAATCCGATATGAATTTATGTACAAAATTGATTTTCCCAAGGAAATATTGCATAGCCTTTTTACTGCTAGGGGGTGGAATCTGGGCAATGGTTTTTTCCTGCTCAGGATCTACAACAATGCCCTCCTTAGTTATAATGTGGCCCAACAAATTCCCTTCTGCCATGGCAAAAACACTCTTCTTCGGGTTGAGTGAGATCCCTTACTTCCTGCACCTTTCAAAAATTTTATTGAGGTGGCGTAAATGATCGCCTCAGTGTTTCGAAAACACGGTGACGTCGTCCAAATAGACTACCATGCTCCATCCTATCAAACCACAGAAAGCTATATCCATGGCCCGTTGGAAAGTTTCCCCTGTGTTTATTAATCCGAAGGGCATGCGTCTGAAAGCGTACGTTCCCCATTTGGTCCGAAAAGTAGTTTTCAATCTGTCTAGCTCAGCTACCAGCACTTGGTTGTAACCAGAGAACCCATCCAATAAGGAGAACATCTCGGATCCAGACACAGCTTGCAACATTTTTTCCATAGGAGGCACCAGGTAATTGTCTTTGTCTGAGGCCCGATTCAAATTCCGGAAATCCACGCACAAAAGGATCTCGCCAGACTTCTTCCGTAACAGGACCAAATTTGACACCCAAGTGGAGTGGAAAACTTTGAAGATGGTGTGTGCATCCAAAAGCTTCTTAAGTTCTTTCTGAATCATCGGTTCCAATGTAGGATGCACTTTTCTGAGATTTTGTTGGAAAGGTTTCATTGCTTCCTTCATGGGTATCATGTGCTGAATAATCCGAGTATCGTAAGTACGTAAATCATCATACGCCAAGAAAATACGTCTCGATACTTCCGGAATAGCTGGGTGAAAGCCTGCGTCTCCTGGTGGGAATAGTCTTTCCCAAGGTTGATGAACTTCGGGTCCTCATCTGATCCTAAGTTCACCTGCCGATGTGCCAAGGTGGAACTTTTTACTTTGGTATTTGGGGGCCCGCGGAAACGGTTTTGCAGATCAAAGAGATTTTCAAGTGACACTATCCCCTTGGACATGGGGTTTTCCTTCTGTTTATCACGCTCTTCCTACAAAGCTTGATCATGATCCACCTCATCTATTACCGCGTCTTTGAATACTTTAGTGCTGAGCATTAATTCCAATATCTGTTGGTCATCATCAAAGACGCGTAAGTCAGGAATATTATCTAGCACGGAGGGTTTATACATAACTTCAATCGAAAAGCCATCCCTCAGAGGGGTAAATCTAGCAGCAGCATTATCCAGAGTATCAGCTGCTGCATTATGCATTCTAAGGACAGATTTGATTCCAAACTCATCAAAAACAGAAATAAGATGCCATACCTCTTGTTGATAAGCTTTTAAGTGCAGAGACAAACAATGAATGGTATTGCGTACCTGCCGAGCGATGATCTTAGAGTCTCCGATTACCTGTAAGCATCTTACCTTTAAGTCCAGTGCCTTCTTGAGTCCGAGGACTAAAGCTTCATATTCAACATTATTTTTGGTGCATTAGAACTCTAGCCGACACGAAATCAAGATTTTGTTCTTCTGAGGATCCAGCAAGATGCAGCCCACGCCAGCTCTGTCATGGGTCTTGGAACCATCGTAATACAGGGTCCACACGTCATTTTCTGGCTCCTCCAGAGTTGTAGGTTTGGGAGGGATTTCGGCTTGGTGTGAGACGGGGGTGGCTTGGTATTCTGTGACGAGTGATAGTTCTGACTAGATTTCTGGGCCTACTGGGGACTGAGGAGGATGGTAACATCTGAAAATGGCCTCCAAGAAACACATGCGAAGCTCCTCCTGGGAAAAGCTGACAGGTTCATTAGTAGCATCCAAATCAGTCACAATATATTTCATATAAGGTTTGCTTTCGACCCTGATTTGGTTGTTTCGACCCTTGTAAGGAAGCCACAGGTGGGACCAGTCAGTGGAAAAATACCCTTGCAGCTTGCTGGACCAGTCTCTGCTAAGAAATGGGCCGTAGGCTTTTGGTATTTCTACAACTAAAATGTCTATACATTGGTGGACTCTAGAGTTGGACGAAAGGCGGATGATGACATTATTCAGCTCTCCTACAGCTGGCACCTGTGATCTGTCAATTTGAATGATTTTCGCGTCAGTTTTCTCTGGGCGGATGTTCAGCTTCTTACAAACAGACAGGGGCATGACGTTTGTGGACGTGCCAGAGTCAAATAGACAGTTATGGACGTTGAAGTTAAAAATATCAAATGATAAGAGGAAGGGAGGAGTGGATCCCCTGGAATTTGCATTGATGGCATTTACAATAGACTAAACACTCGGACTAGCTTGTGTAGATGTATTGCTCATAGGCTTAGTAGTTGAGGTATTGGCGAAGGCTTTGAGAATAAGTTCTCGTTGATTGGTGATGCGGGCAAGCTCGTAGAGGGAGATGTTGGCTCTGGTTTTTTTCATGTCCTCAAAAATGTTATAACTGGAATCAGAATGAGGACTAGGCTTGGTAGTGGCTTTGGGGAACCCCACTGGGAGCTTGCTATTTTGATTTACTCGGGTGTTGTTGTTCGTGGGCTTCTCAGGAACAACTTGTTGTTCATTCCTAGGGAGAAGAATTTTCCTTAAGAAAGCCCTTTTCTTCTCTTCAAAGGATGGTTCGGGGACCGGTCCTTTGCTTCTAAGGCTATAATTTCGTACAGGTTTGACCTTAGGATTGTCTTCCATATTGATATCAGTGATGGTATGATTGTTCTCCCTGCAGATTATGTCAAACGCAAGAATAGAGGACCCTGGTTCTTCATCAGGGGGAAAATCTTCTTCATGGTCAGAAACATCATCCTCCCCTGCATCCCCTGTGATTTGATCATCCAGAAGCTGATTTACTACTGCATTCATGCTGCCAATCCATTGTGGGCATGTTTTTTCAGAGTGGGCAGCCTGGTGGAAAGAACAAAAGTTATCTTTTCCTATTTCTACCACGTTGAGAACAGTGTTTGGGTTAGATGGAGGTCGGTTGGTGTTGGGGTTACTCTTTCTGAATATGGGCTTTTGCGCCTTACTGCCAATACTAGATTATATTCCCTTTCTCTTCAGGTTAGAGACTTCAATTGTCAATAGCTTAAGGGTCTTTGCTATACTCTCGAAGTCAAAAGCATCCTTATCCTTATCCGCGGTCTTGGGCATGGAGGACTGACTTTTCTTTGCGGTTGGTTTGTGGTCATCTCTCCCTTCGTGATCGATGGCTCCTATAGAAAGCATGTCCTTTTCTACAGTGAGGGCAGCTGCGTAATTTTCCGCAAGGATGGCCCTAGCCTCACGTTTTACGAAGACGACAATATCCCTAGGGAGAGATTTTGTATAGTAGTCTATGGTACTGGAGTCATCAAATGCCAAGTTGGGGGGAAACTTTTGCAGAATGGTAGCAAAGCACTGATTGAAATCCCTGACCTTTTATTTCTTATGGAATTTAATGGTGCTTAACTTCGTGAGGAGCATGGAAGGGGTTTTTTCCTCTGAAATTTCTGCAAGAACACGCGACGGAATTGGTCCCTTGACGTTATGGAGGCACTTGGGAGGGAGCGGTACCAGGTGGCTGCTTTGTTTTCAAGAGTGTGCAGAAAAAGGCAACAAGCAACATCATCTATTTAAACTCTCATAATTTTCAGAGAAAGATAGAAGCTTCTTATATGATCCTCGGCCAACGTGCCTTTCTCGGGGTCAAACTTGGGGAGATGCTTCTCAGGGTGCCTAGGCATGTCATGGAGGGGGCCCAAAAGACCTAATGGGGACTTGGCCATCCAGGAAAGTGGTTGCACCCTCCTGGCATGCTCGTGGTGCCTGATCTCAGATTCAGATTCACTCCTCGTGCCTGACGCAGATCCTTCTCCCCCATGGCGAGAGTGTTCATCTTGATATCCCTCACGATTTTCCATATTTCTAAGATATCCCCAATTGTAGACAGGTGGCCTATTTTGGTTTTGACGGTGGTGGGCAGCATGGTGTCCTTGGACACGGCCTCTATTCCCCTCACCTTCATTTCTGCGGGCTCTGTTTCCCTCGCCTTCATTCCCTCGGCCTCTATTTCCCTCGCCTCCTCCAGGTGGGGAGCATACTTGGTTGTTGTTATGTTGGGTTTGGTTAGGCTGAGGGTCAGGATGGGGTTCACTCATGCTACGTTCCTCCTCTTCGCCCCCTTGGAGCTCAGGAATCGGTTCGTTATTCTGGATAGTGGTGGCGAGGTCTTCGACCATCAAATTTACCAACTGAGTTATGGAACTCACCAGAGCACCGTTGCGAGTGAGGTTATTAGCAGGGGTCCTAGTATGGGTCAATAAATTCATGACTGGGGTGAATCACAAATCCCTTATGAGATTGCGGGAAACTGGGCGCAGGGCTCTCAACTTCTCTTTGGTGATTTCATAATATGGAGCCTCCTCCCCTTGAACATATTCCAAAGGGGGAGGAATAGTATCATCATTTATGACCTCCCCTTGGGGAGTTTGTGACAGAATATTGCTCGTCTGTTGGGAGGATTCCATTCAGGCCCTCCTTCTAGCGCCAATTCTGTTGACGGGAAAGTTTGTCCGGCCAACAACAGGGGATCTCCCAGGTTAAAAGTCCCAACTAGACTATAAACTGTTTGGAACAGGGATCCCGTCTGGGGTGTGTGTCCGGCTACCGCTTAAGTCTCCTTTCCTTTGGTCTCAAAAGAACTCAATGAACCTGCGGACACACACTTATTCAAATGATACAAGATACATGATTGATGAGTTAAACACGTATATAACATTATGCGTAGCGAGGCGAATAATAAAGCATAAACGCCGAAGGAAATGTTGTTAACAACACATCATTGGGGTCATGCTTGTAGGCTGTTCTGACCACAAAAGAAACAATTCTTTATGGCAAAAATTCCCTTCACTTCCTGAAAGATTTAAATGATAATACAAATGCTAATAAACAAAGTCATTAACATTCATTAAGAAAGCGAAATGAACTGAACATCATTAACACAAGTACAGAGAACTATAATGCATAAATGATGCCATTAAAAGCGCAGCTTCATTAATCAAAATATGTTTGAAACTGTATAAGAAATACTCATAGTGTTCGCACAGCAAAACACATCAGATCCAAAAGGATTTCTGACAATTATCTGTATTCATGTGCAAAAGAGTGTTATCCTTCTATACAATGCTCTCTAACTCTTGAGTCCCCCAAAAAAAATCCCTTACAATCTTCCCGGAGGGAGTTTTACAAACCAAAATTTTCCCTTTGGGCTTCCTGACTTTTCGCCTGCCCAACTGTTGAGCTGCCCTGTGACCTGAATGAGAGCTGCGACCTATGACCAAGCTGCAAAGTGTGACCTGTGACTCAGCTACGAAGTGCGACCTGCGACCTGTTGCCAAAATGCAACCAACGATCTACTACCACCTGATCATGAAGATGTGCGTGCAATTGTGAGGTCAGGGGCATCAACTTGTTGTTCTTTGAGGAAGTTCCGCCAAGCATGATAATCTGCCGCTATGGGGGAAATCAAAGGAAATTCTTCCCTTAACTGATGCAGGCACTCCAAGGCATTTGGGATTAGAGTCTCTCTTTTCTGCGTGACCAGGTTGGATAGGGAGGTGAGCTTGGTGTAGATCCAGACTGGTGTAACAAGGAACTTGCCTAGGTTCTCCTGTGATGCTGCAAGATCAGAAGTGGCAGTGGCTTGCTTAATGGGCTGCAAAAATGCCTGGATCTCCCGATCCATCTGCTCCCATGTCTTATCCTCGTCTAATGCACCCAACGATGGAATGCGATGTAGGATGTGCATTGAATCAATGCCGCTGATCAGATGATTGTACACGGACATCACCTTATCTAGGTCCTTGGATAGCTCATCTTTGGACTGCATTTTAATCTGGATCTGGACCTTGGCATCTTGTGTGTGGATCTAGTATTTCTTTGGCAGGTTTTCAGGAGCCTGGGGGTACCAGACCGTCCAATCTATCATTTTGCCCAAGGTAGCTGAGGCTTCCTTCAACTGCTCATTCCTCTTCCTTGTTTCTGTTTGGGCTCTCACCAAGAGGGCAACTGTTTGTTGTATAGTAAACATTTCCCCATATACTTGTCTCATGGTGGCCTCTAATATATCTAACTCCCTTTGGACGGTGAGAGGTACTTCATTGATAGGGGTAGTTTTGTTTTGGAGTTGCTGAATCTCTTCTCTTAATGCTATCTTTTCCTGCTGTGCCCTTGCCTCCCTCTGCTCTGCCTCTTGTAACCTATTTTGTAGAGAGAGGATCTCTCTGGTCATTCTATTTACATTATCCTCCGTGGCCACGGTGAAAGCTGTGCTGGCCAATGCTATCATCATAGGGTTAGTCCTAGTGTCTAATACTATGTCTTTCTCTGTTGCGACTGTGGATGAGGCAGAAGGATTTCGTGCCAGACATATTCTTTTCTCCTGTTGGATCTTGAAGGAGAACTGATTGTATGTGAGCCTGGTAAGATTGAATACCTCCTCCTCTTGCCCTTCATAGGAACTCACATTAGAGAGTGTAGCGCATGTACTGACTACAAGTACCTCAAGGGGTGGTAGCTCTGTTTGTGATCCTGCACCCTGGGGAGATGCCTCGATGTTCTCTAGGATTCTATCCTTCTCTTCTTTTCTTTTCTTTTATTTTCTTCTTCCTCTTTTCGAAGGCATTCAGCTTCTGCCTTTTCATGTTCTCTTTTCTGTCTGCGCTCTGCTTCTGCTGTTGCTTCTTGTTTGGCTTTCCTTTTACGTTCGGATGCTGTTGCTGCTATTGCTACCTGTTTTGCTTTCTTCTGTTGTTCGTCTTCCACTTCATCTAGTTCTTTCTTGAGTTTCCATTCCTCCACAGCCTTCGCCTCCTATTCCTCCTTTTTTCTCTTGGCCTCTTCTGCCTGCTTCTTCTTCTGCTCTGACCTCAGAATCCTTTTGCGCTTTTCTTCATCTTCTTTGATCTTCTTCTCCATTTCTTGCTGGGCTTTGGCTTCTAGTTCTTTATGCTGGGTAGAAGTACTGTGCCCTGTACTAGTTCGAGGCTTTTTATTCTGAGAAGAAGAAGCGCCTCCTAATTCACGGCTTCTATCCTCCAATGTTTGGTCATCTGGGTCTTCTTGATCAGACCATGCCCCCAGAGCAAGTTTCCTATCTACATTATACCAATTCCTTCTTTCATCTTTTCCTGGGCATTCCATGTGCTGGTAATTCCATTTAAACTTAGCCCGCTTGCAGTGATCAGGGAATATCCTTTCTAGGTCATATATCCGGTGGTCTAATGACCTAAGGTGGTAACTTTTCATCTCTTCCACTTCTGCCTTTACCTCCCTGAAATATTTGACCGTTCAGGTACCGATAGTGAGGGGTAGTGTAGGCCATGACTTCTTCTTACCCTTGGTCAGGACCTTAGAGAAACTGGAAGACATCTGGAAACAAACCTCTTGAATGAGCATTTTATCTGTAACATATCGGGGCATATCATGGGGAACCTTGTACGTGCCAAAAACTCGAATGAATGTGTACTTGGCAAGTGGGAACCAATGCGCCACCTTGCCTAGCGTCTCCATGGCTCACCAAGACATGCAAGGAGTCTCTTGGTCGGAAAAATTTCTGTAGAGAGATGGGATGAAAACTTGAGAGATCGGCTCTATGTCCTACTTATATCTGGAATCCCAAAATACTTTGGTTTGTAAGTGGATTGGACGGGTCTGTTTTGGATCCCAGCTGTGCACCGACCCCTCAAAGTGGCACCTCAAACAAACAACATCCAAAAAGTAAGAGGCCATGTAGAATTCAAAAGGAAAGAGGCCATGTAGAATTCAGAAGGAAGTCCATCATCCGGTACCAATGTTGAGGATATGTTTGTATGAAGAGAGGCCACCAGTATGCTGGCCCAGTTGAAACGGACGCCGTGCACCGTGACATACTCCATGAGGGTTGCCCATGCGTCGCTGAAGGTGGTGGCATCAGGGCGCCTGTACAATCTGCAAAGCATAGCAGCCACCAATTTATACACTTTCCTAAGGCCTGCCACTGGATATTCTTGATCCTTCTTGGCCTTAGATTAGTGGCCAATATAATCGGCTTAAATGTTGTTTTAAAAACTCCACCGAAATTTGTATTGGCCCTCGTTCTTGAGCGCTTCAGACACATGTGAGAGGGGACTAGCCCCTTCGGACCCCAAAGTTATAATTTTTCCCACATAAAATTTGTATTAAACATGAATATATCTAAGTTAAAAATAAATATTTGCACCTTACGTTTAAATAATATCTAAGTTAAAAATAGATATCTGCACCTTAAGTTTTAATAAATGAAACTCCGTGACAGAGAATGATAATATGGAAAATGATATGAAAACAAACGCCCAAGAAAGCAAACCCACCACTACAAACACCCTTCTTAATTATTTTAAAAATAAACTAAACGCATGCAAGTCTCTCCACATACTTATGTCAACCCTTATCTACTTTGCAATAAATTCTAGTTTTCATTTTGACAAACAATAATATATATGTTTGAAATTAATAATATATGTTTATAATATTTTTGACAACAACCTTGGATGCACATCTAATAGTAAGGTTTATCCAAAAGCTTTTTAATGGAAATTATGTTGGAATTTTTTATTATATATATATAAGTTGAGTAGGAATTTTTTTTTTTATTCATTTAATTTAAAAGCAAATTATAGTTATATAGAGGATGTTCAGTGATTTTAACATATTTTTTGGGAAATTAGGTTGGTTGGTTACCGAAATGTATTATAGGCCACTAAAATCATAAGGTTTTAAGTCTGTCTTTCAAGGCTCTGTAAGCCTGCAAATCTAACCACCAGATTCTTCCTTTATTTCCGTCATATACTATAATACTAGACATACACAATTTAACAAAAATTAACAAAAATCAAAAAACTGTAAGCATAAAGATACCATTTAATCTGGAGACTCCACTAGAGTCGGGTCATGAGCACTTGACCCTTGTAGCTTTGAGTAGGGAAGGTACTGGACATGCCCCTCTATGCGATCAAGGCACTTGTTTTGATGCTAAATCTGAACTTGGATCAACTGTACCTCTTTCTGAATTTCCCGCTCTCCCAGGTTTGGTTCCTTGACCCACCCCATAGGATACATTATAGATTGGGCCACCAAGCTCTTCATCATATAGTACAAATGCATCGTGCACTTGTACTGAGTCAGGTGTGCTCGAGTGTTTCCCGGATTTGGGACAAGATCTTTGTAGTCCTCCACCTTAACCTCCTCATTTGTACGACGTTTCAGATATGTCTCCCACGTTTTTATCAGATGCTTCACCTCTGCCAATGTGCTAGCATCATAAGCTTGCATAGCCTCATGCAGTTTTTGCGCATCAATGAACCGACCACCCTTTTTTGGATTGTTACTAGAGGCCCTGGAATTGGCCTTCGTTTTCCTGTATATGCTGTTATTTCCCTGGATAGCAATGCCACCGCCTACCCCCCATATTTTTTGGTCCCCTCACCATGTTGACCCAATCATTGTCCTTTTTCATGCTGCTGAGCTAGTCCAGAACCCCGATCACCAGCTCGAACCAAGCCAAAGTCCCACTTTATGCCGAAACACTAGTGCCACCCCCGCCTGTTGTACTGTCAGGACTATGCTCATGCCACATAACAGAGAAACCTATAGGGGGTGCAATAGAACAGTCAAGAATCAATTTACGCCACAACCACACACTCTTATGTTTAACAGTAGAACCAATTCACTGTTTCTCATTTCTAGAAGTCACCTTATGAACCAAAAGGCCATTGAGGCCTACACTACTCCAATGAATTTTAATTTGCACCTTAACCTCATTGAGGTGGTCCTTATTAGATTAAGGATTTTCACAAATCAATCACATATAAATTAACACCCTTAACAGACTCTGTTCCGAGACACTGTAACAAAAAACCTACCATTTATAATGGCTTCGCGAGCGAACTTTTTGCTAAGATTCTGACCCTTCCCAACCCAAACCAATAGAGAAAAATATACTCGTACCCCAAATCCCATTGACATAGGAGACCATTCCCATTCGGGATAGCATTATTCCAAATTTGAAAAAAAGATGGATGGAAATTTCCAAATTTAAAAACATGACTACGTTCCCTGGACTCTCCCACAAACTCCATTCATTTACAGCAAGATTCGACCATCCCATGACCTATTTACAATCATCGCTAACAATACCTATCACCACACCCAGAGAGAAATTAGGAGAAATAATATATCCAGCCTCACACACCATGAGGTTCATAATATGACTAGGAAGCGCCCGACTGCTCCTTCTCCATGGAGGACCCTTCATTTTTCTCTCGCTTCACAGAGATGCTTGAATAATCACCACAGCAAGAAAGTCAGATAAAGAAATTCCTATCACCTCTTGCCACCATATCAAGATCAACCATACCACAATCCTTCCACATGTGGTATTACCTGCCACCCCCTGCATGTCCTCCCCATTCATTCTTCTGTAGCCTTGCATGATCGACATGGCGTTAGACCTGTTAGCCCCCTATAAATTCCTTGACAAGCAAGCAAGGAGCTATTTGTTTTATGAGTCTTCAAGGAATGCATTTCCCTTGAAAACACATCATCCTTGAAGCCTTTCATGTTCCCTGCCTTTGATTGTTTTCCCCTCCGCTGTTCTTGAGTCTATGAGCCTCACTGATCGCAAAGAATTATGCTCCAAAAGGCCCTCATTTTCCCCTTGTACCTCTGCAGAATGTCCCATTTTACCCCTTTTTCCCCTTTTGTCAAAATCCCCTTTTTTCCTCTAAGTCCCCCTTTACCCTCTAAATAATATCCAAAATCCCCTTGGATTTCTACCCTTACCCTTTGTTTGGCCAAATTCCCATTTTCTTCCCCTATCGTTCCCCTTCCTAACCCTTAAAATTCATTAAAATGAACCAAAAACCCACTTTTTAAACTTTATAATAGGGCTTAGCCCCTTTCCCGATGGCCCCTTTAAACCACTTCCCCATACGCCCCAGCACTAGACCAAGTGCTTAAAATTTAAGCGCCAATCTTAATCGGAGTTTTCGGAGGGGAAAATTCCTTTGTTACATTGAAAAAGCCCGATGTGATTGTTTTTTGTTATGAACACCCGTGATGTGATTTACACCGTTGATCTATTTTTCCGATCCGACAGTTGATCGCCAATCGTACTCCCTGCTCGATCGCAATCGCAACTTCCGTCGCGTTTGCCCTTTTCTCCCTCCGATTGTGATCCCCCGACTGCGTTCTCCACCATTGATCTACCATGTAGATTGGAAAGCCCTGCGCCGATCGCACCCCCGCCCCGATCGTAATCGCAAGTTTCACCATGTCACGTTTTGTTCCGCCCTGATTTCAATCTCCCGACTAAATCTGGGCCGTCCATCCCTCCGCCATATCCAACGGCTCAGCGTTGATCGCATCATCGCCCATAGCCCCTCTCCATTCCCCTCTGATTGAATGTGGGTCGTTGATCTGTTCCAAGATCCAATGGCCAGCGCTCAATCGCGTGCTCGCTCTAATCGTAATCTCATTTTCTGTTCAGTGCCACTTTCCGCCTGTTGCGATCGCAATACCCCGATTACATCTCCATCGTTGATTCCCCCCCGTTGATCCAACGGTCATCACTTTCCCATTCCAATCACATCACAAACTCCAATCGAAATCGCAAATTATAAAATGTGCATCCCTTCGCCTTCCCCGATTGCGATCTCCCGATGCACTCATGGCTGTCGATCTCCTCCTGAGATCCGACACTCCTAAAAGAATCACCCTCCACACATGCCAGGTCCCACCTCATACTTTCATTTCCATTGCATTTCGTGCATTTCCTTTGCATTTCCACCAAAGTCCAAACTTTCGCATTTTGCATTAAAGTTCATCGTTTCATATGTATTCCACCCAATTTCATATATCATCCCACGGATTGATCCCTGTTGTCGATCTACGCCTCCAGATCATGATCAAACTGCCCTCAAGAATTTTTACACCAAACCCTATTATTCATTGTTTATACCGTAATATTGAATTATTCACCATTTTTCATTTAAAACCACCACCGCCGCGCTATCATTTCCTCCGCCCTCCATATCCATCATCCCTCCCATGCATTTGATTTCATAACTAAGTTTCGTGTTTTACAGGGTACAAGCAGCGGAAAACCTCCATGATCTTCAGTCTCTGTTACAGTTATAGAGAGCACAGGAAAGGACCGCTTTCAGAAAATAAATCATGGGGAAAGACCGGGGAAGGAGTTTTGACAGGACTTGCATTCAAGAACAGGGTTGAAAACTCTGTAAAGTCTTCCCAAAGCCATTTAAAATGTAGATTTCACAAAAAGAGATATAAATGAAGCAGCAGAGAGTCTAAGGCATGAAAATGAAGATCTTTGAGCCTTGACTCTATGTTTTAGAAGCAAAGTACCTGTTTGAAGTCATCATAGATCCCACAGAGGATACGGAGCACATAAATTAATGAATAGCAGGTTTTTTACATCAGCAGAATGTTTTTCTCCATGGAAGGATGAGGTGCCCATACTGTTTTTAGTCTATGTCATGTTCCAGAGAAGATTTCCGCCTTGACCATAGTCCAAAACCATCATAGCATTTGTTATGCGATATGGCAGACTTCTCTGTCATTTATTTTCCTCTTTTGTTTATTCACTAGAGTACTACATAGTACTGCAGCCAGAGTACATCAGAGTCATACCAAAGTAATTGGAAGACTGAAGAAGATCACTCCTTCATTCCAAAAGGTACCAAATTGAACCATCGTAATACGTGGTCCAGCACGCCATTCTTTGGTCTCTCCAGTTGTAGGTTTGGGAGGGATTTTGTTGCAGACTCCGGTGGCTTGGGTATTCAGGATGAAAGTGGATAGTTCTCAATTTCAGATGTCGGGCCTCCTGGAGACTGAGGAGGATGGTAACATCCAAAAATGGCCTCCAAGAAACACATGTCAAGCACTTCTTGGGAAAAGCTGACAGGTTCGTTAGTAGCATCCAAATCAGTCATAGTATATTTCATATAAGGTTTGCTTTCGACCCTGATTTGGTTGTTTCGACCCTTGTAAGGAAGCCACAGGTGGGACCAGTCAATGGAAAAATACCCTTGCAGCTTGCTGGACCAGTCTCTGCTAAGAAATGGGCCGTAGGCTTTTGGTATTTCTACAACTAAAATGTCTATACATTGGTGGACTCTAGAGTTGGACGAAAGGCGGATGATGACATTATTCAGCTCTCCTACAGCTGGCACCTGTGATCTGTCAATTTGAATGATTTTCGCGTCAGTTTTCTCTGGGCGGATGTTCAGCTTCTTACAAACAGACAGGGGCATGACGTTTGTGGACGTGCCAGAGTCAAATAGACAGTTATGGACGTTGAAGTTAAAAATATCAAATGATAAGAGGAAGGGAGGAGTGGATCCCCTGGAATTTGCATTGATGGCATTTACAATAGACTAAACACTCGGACTAGCTTGTGTAGATGTATTGCTCATAGGCTTAGTAGTTGAGGTATTGGCGAAGGCTTTGAGAATAAGTTCTCGTTGATTGGTGATGCGGGCAAGCTCGTAGAGGGAGATGTTGGCTCTGGTTTTTTTCATGTCCTCAAAAATGTTATAACTGGAATCAGAATGAGGACTAGGCTTGGTAGTGGCTTTGGGGAACCCCACTGGGAGCTTGCTATTTTGATTTACTCAGGTGTTGTTGTTCGTGGGCTTCTCAGGAACAACTTGTTGTTCATTCCTAGGGAGAAGAATTTTCCTTAAGAAAGCCCTTTTCTTCTCTTCAAAGGATGGTTCGGGGACCAGTCCTTTGCTTCTAAGGCTATAATTTCGTACAGGTTTGACCTTAGGATTGTCTTCCATATTGATATCAGTGATGGTATGATTGTTCTCCCCGCAGATTATGTCAAACGCAAGAATAGAGGACCCTGGTTCTTCATCAGGGGGAAAATCTTCTTCATGGTCAGAAACATCATCCTCCCCTGCATCCCCTGTGATTTGATCATCCAGAAGCTGATTTACTACTGCATTCATGCTGCCAATCCATTGTGGGCATGTTTTTTCAGAGTGGGCAGCCTGGTGGAAAGAACAAAAGTTATCTTTTCCTATTTCTACCACGTTGAGAACAGTGTTTGGGTTAGATGGAGGTCGGTTGGTGTTGGGGTTACTCTTTCTGAATATGGGCTTTTGCGCCTTACTGCCAATACTAGATTATATTCCCTTTCTCTTCAGGTTAGAGACTTCAATTGTCAATAGCTTAAGGGTCTTTGCTATACTCTCGAAGTCAAAAGCATCCTTATCCTTATCCGCGGTCTTGGGCATGGAGGACTGACTTTTCTTTGCGGTTGGTTTGTGGTCATCTCTCCCTTCGTGATCGATGGCTCCTATAGAAAGCATGTCCTTTTCTACAGTGAGGGCAGCTGCGTAATTTGCCGCAAGGATGGCCCGAGCTTCACGTTTTACGAAGACGACAATATCCCTAGGGAGAGATTTTGTATAGTAGTCTATGGTACTGGAGTCATCAAATGCCAAGTTGGGGGGAAACTTTTGCAGAATGGTAGCAAAGCACTGATTGAAATCCCTGACCTTTTATTTCTTATGGAATTTAATGGTGCTTAACTTCGTGAGGAGCATGGAAGGGGTTTTTTCCTCTGAAATTTCTGCAAGAACACGCGACGGAATTGGTCCCTTGACGTTATGGAGGCACTTGGGAGGGAGCGGTACCAGGTGGCTGCTTTGTTTTCAAGAGTGTGCAGAAAAAGGCAACAAGCAACATCATCTATTTAAACTCTCATAATTTTCAGAGAAAGATAGAAGCTTCTTATATGATCCTCGGCCAACGTGCCTTTCTCGGGGTCAAACTTGGGGAGATGCTTCTCAGGGTGCCTAGGCATGTCATGGAGGGGGCCCAAAAGATCTAATGGGGACTGGGCCATCCAGGAAAGTGGTTGCACCCTCCTGGCATGCTCGTGGTGCCTCATCCCAGATTCAGATTCACTCCCCCTGCCTGACACGGATGCTTCTCCCCCATGGCGAGAGTACTCATCTTGATATCCCTCACGATTGGCCATATTTATGAGATATCCCCAATTGTAGATAGGCAGCCTATTTTGGTTTTTATAGTGGTGGGTGGCATGGTGTCCTTGGCCACGGCCTCTATCTCCCCTACCTCTATTCCCTCGGCCTCTATTCCCCTCACCTTCATTTCTGCGGGCTCTATTTCCCTCGCCTTCATTTCCTCGGCCTCTATTTCCCTCACCTCCTCTAGGTGGGGGGCGGACTTGGTTGCTGTTATATTGGGTTTGGTTAGGCTAAGGGTCAGGATGGGGTTCACTCATGCCGGGTTCCTCCTCTTCACCCCCTTGGAGCTCAGGAATCAGTTCGTTATTCTGGACAGCGGTGGCGAGGTCTTCAACCATCAAATTTACCAACTGAGGTAATGAATTCACCAGAGCACCGTTGCGAGTGAGGTTATCAACAGGGGTCCTAGTATGAGTCAAGAAATTCATGACTGGAGTGAATCGCAAATCCCTGATGAGATTGCGAGCAACTAGGCATAGGGTTCTCAACTGCTCCCTGGTGATTTCATAATATGGAGCCTCCTCCCCTTGAACATCTTCCATAGGGGGAGGAATAGTATCATCGTTTATGACCTCCCCATGGGGAGTTTGTGACGGAATATTTCTTGTGTGCTGGGAGGATGCCATTTAGGCCCTCCTTCTAGCGCCAATTTTTTTGACGAGAAAGTTTGTTTGGCCAACTGCAGGGGATCTCCCTGGTTAAAAGTCCCAACTAGACTCTAAACCGTTTGGAACAGGGATCCCGTCCGGGGTATGGGTCTGGCTACCGCTTAAGTCTCCTTTCCTTTGGTCTCAAAAGAACTCAATGAACTTGTGGACACACACTTATTCAAATGATACAAGATACATGATTGATGGGTTAAACACGTATATAACACTCTGCGTAGTGAGGCGAATAATAAAGCATAAACACCGAAGGAAATGTTGTTAACAACACCTCATTGGATTCATTCTTGTAGGTTGTTCTGACCACAAAAGAAACAATTCTTTATGGAAAAAAACACCCTTCACTTCCTGAAAGATTTAAATGATAATACAAATGCTAATAAACAAAGTCATCAACATTCATTAAGAAAGCGAAATGAACTAAACATCATTAACACAAGTACAAAGAACTATAATGCATAAATGATGCCATTAAAAGCGCAGCTTCATTAATCAAAATATGTTTGAAACTGTATAAGAAATACTCATAGTGTTCGCACAGCAAAACACATCAGATCCAAAAGGATTTCTGACAATTATCTGTATTCATGTGCAAAAGAGTGTTATCCTTCTATACAATGCTCTCTAACTCTTGAGTCCCCCAAAAAAAATCCCTTACAATCTTCCCGGAGGGAGTTTTACAAACCAAAATTTTCCCTTTGGGCTTCCTGACTTTTCGCCTGCCCAACTGTTGAGCTGCCCTGTGACCTGAATGAGAGCTGCGACCTATGACCAAGCTGCAAAGTGTGACCTGTGACTCAGCTACGAAGTGCGACCTGCGACCTGTTGCCAAAATGCAACCAACGATCTACTACCACCTGATCATGAAGATGTGCGTGAAATTGTGAGGTCAGGGGCATCAACTTGTTGTTCTTTGAGGAAGTTCCGCCAAGCATGATAATCTGCCGCTATGGGGGAAATCAAAGGAAATTCTTCCCTTAACTGATGCAGGCACTCCAAGGCATTTGGGATTAGAGTCTCTCTTTTCTGCGTGACCAGGTTGGATAGGGAGGTGAGCTTGGTGTAGATCCAGACTGGTGTAACAAGGAACTTGCCTAGGTTCTCCTGTGATGCTGCAAGATCAGAAGTGGCAGTGGCTTGCTTAATGGGCTGCAAAAATGCCTGGATCTCCCGATCCATCTGCTCCCATGTCTTATCCTCGTCTAATGCACCCAACGATGGAATGCGATGTAGGATGTGCATTGAATCAATGCCGCTGATCAGATGATTGTACACGGACATCACCTTATCTAGGTCCTTGGATAGCTCATCTTTGGACTGCATTTTAATCTGGATCTGGACCTTGGCATCTTGTGTGTGGATCTAGTATTTCTTTGGCAGGTTTTCAGGAGCCTGGGGGTACCAGACCGTCCAATCTATCATTTTGCCCAAGGTAGCTGAGGCTTCCTTCAACTGCTCATTCCTCTTCCTTGTTTCTGTTTGGGCTCTCACCAAGAGGGCAACTGTTTGTTGTATAGTAAACATTTCCCCATATACTTGTCTCATGGTGGCCTCTAATATATCTAACTCCCTTTGGACGGTGAGAGGTACTTCATTGATAGGGGTAGTTTTGTTTTGGAGTTGCTGAATCTCTTCTCTTAATGCTATCTTTTCCTGCTGTGCCCTTGCCTCCCTCTGCTCTGCCTCTTGTAACCTATTTTGTAGAGAGAGGATCTCTCTAGTCATTCTATTTACATTCTCCTCCGTGGCCACGGTGAAAGCTGTGCTGGCCAATGCTATCATCATAGGGTTAGTCCTAGTGTCTAATACTATGTCTTTCTCTGTTGCGACTGTGGATGAGGCAGAAGGATTTCGTGCCAGACATATTCTTTTCTCCTGTTGGATCTTGAAGGAGAACTGATTGTATGTGAGCCTGGTAAGATTGAATACCTCCTCCTCTTGCCCTTCATAGGAACTCACATTAGAGAGTGTAGCGCATGTACTGACTACAGGTACCTCAAGGGGTGGTAGCTCTGTTTGTGATCCTGCACCCTGGGGAGATGCCTCGATGTTCTCTAAAATTCTATCCTTCTCTTCTTTTCTTTTCTTTTATTTTCTTCTTCCTCTTTTCGAAGGCATTCAAACGCTTCTTGCCTTTCATGTTCTCTTTCTCGTCACGCGTTTCTTCGTTGCTTCTGTTTGGCTTTCCTTTTTACGTTCGATGTCGTTGTCGCTATTGCTACCTCGTTTTGCTTTCTCTTTTCCTCGTGTTCTACTTTCCACTTCATCTAGTTCTTTCTTGAGTTTCCATTCCTCCACAGCCTTCGCCTCCTATTCCTCCTTTTTTCTCTTGGCCTCTTCTGCCTGCTTCTTCTTCTGCTCTGACCTCAGAATCCTTTTGCGCTTTTCTTCATCTTCTTTGATCTTCTTCTCCATTTCTTGCTGGGCTTTGGCTTCTAGTTCTTTATGCTGGGTAGAAGTACTGTGCCATGTACTAGTTCGAGGCTTTTTATTCTGAGAAGAAGAAGCGCCTCCTAATTCACGGCTTCTATCCTCCAATGTTTGGTCATCTGGGTCTTCTTGATCAGACCATGCCCCCAGAGCAAGTTTCCTATCTACATTATACCAATTCCTTCTTTCATCTTTTTCTGGGCATTCCATGTGCTGGTAATTCCATTTAAACTTAGCCCGCTTGCAGTGATCAGGGAATATCCTTTCTAGGTCATATATCCGGTGGTCTAATGACCTAAGGTGGTAACTTTTCATCTCTTCCACTTCTGCCTTTACCTCCCTGAAATATTTGACCGTTCAGGTACCGATAGTGAGGGGTAGTGTAGGCCATGACTTCTTCTTACCCTTGGTCAGGACCTTAGAGAAACTGGAAGACATCTGGAAACAGACCTCTTGAATGAGCATTTTATCTGTAACATATCGGGGCATATCATGGGGAACCTTGTACGTGCCAAAAACTCGAATGAATGTGTACTCGGCAAGTGGGAACCAATGCGCCACCTTGCCTAGCGTCTCCATGGCTCACCAAGACATGCAAGGAGTCTCTTGGTCGGAAAAATTTCTTTAGAGAGATGGGATGAAAACTTGAGAGATCGGCTCTATGTCCTGCTTATATCTGGAATCCCAAAATACTTTGGTTTGTAAGTGGATTGGACGGGTCTGTTTTGGATCCCAGCTGTGCACCGACCCCTCAAAGTGGCACCTCAAACAAACAACATCCAAAAAGTAAGAGGCCATGTAGAATTCAAAAGGAAAGAGGCCATGTAGAATTCAGAAGGAAGTCCATCATCCGGTACCAATGTTGAGGATATGTTTGTATGAAGAGAGGCCACCAGTATGCTGGCCCAGTTGAAACGGACGCCGTGCACCGTGACATACTCCATGAGGGTTGCCCATGCGTCGCTGAAGGTGGTGGCATCAGGGCGCCCGTACAATCTGCAAAGCATAGCAGCCACCAATTTATACACTTTCCTAAGGCCTGCCACTGGATATTCTTGATCCTTCTTGGCCTTAGATTAGTGGCCAATATAATCGGCTTAAATGTTGTTTTAAAAACTCCACCGAAATTTGTATTGGCCCTCGTTCTTGAGCGCTTCAGACACATGTGAGAGGGGACTAGCCCCTTCGGACCCCAAAGTTATAATTTTTCCCACATAAAATTTGTATTAAACATGAATATATCTAAGTTAAAAATAAATATTTGCACCTTACGTTTAAATAATATCTAAGTTAAAAATAGATATCTGCACCTTAAGTTTTAATAAATGAAACTCCGTGACAGAGAATGATAATATGGAAAATGATATGAAAACAAACGCCCAAGAAAGCAAGCCCTGCTACAAACACCCTTGCCAAATTATTTTAAAAATAAACTAAAAACGCATACGGAAGTCTCTCCACATGCTTATGTCAACCCTTACCTACTTTGCAATAAATTCTAGTTTTCATTTTTGACAAACAATAATATATATGTTTAAGAAATTAATAATATATGTTTATAATAATATTTTGACAACAACCTTGGATGCACATCTAATAGTAAGGTTTATCCAAAAGCTTTTTAATCAAGCTATGTTGGAATTTTTTATTATATATATAAGACAGGTAGGAATTTTTTTATTCATTTAATTTAAAAGCAAATTATAGTTATATAGAGGATGTTAATTGATTTTAACATATTTTTAGATAGGTTGGTTAGTTGCAAGAAATGTATTATAGGCCACTAAAATCATAAGTTTTAAATGCTCTTTCAAGGTGACTTGGCTGCCAAATCTAACGAGATTCTTCCTTTATTTCCGTCATATACTATAATAATGGACATATACAATTTAACAAAAATTAACAAAATTTCAAAAATTGTAAGCATAAAGACACCATTTTATCTGAAGACTCCACTAGCGTCGGGTCATGAGCACCTAACCCTGGTAGCTCTATATTGGATAAGTACTGGACATGCCCCTCTATGCAACCAAGGTGTTTGTTTTGATGTTGAATCTGAACCTGGATCAACTGCAACTCTTTTTGATTTTCTGAAGTCGCGGGTTTGGTTCCCTGACCTGCCCCATATGATACATTATAGCTCAACCCACCAAGCTCTTCATCATCTAGTACAGATGCACCGTGTGCTTGTACTAAGTCGGGCATCCTCAAGTGTTGCCCGAATTCGAGATAAGATCTTGCCAGTCCTCCACCTTAACCTCCTCCACTGCACGACGGTTCAGATCTGCCTCCCACATTTTTATCAGATGCTTCTGTACGCAGTATTGCTAGCATCATAAGCTTGCACATGGCCTCATGGGTTTTGCGCATCAATGAACCGACCACCCTTTTTTGGATTGTTACTAGAGGCCACGGAATTGGCCTTCGTTTTCATTTGTATATCTTTATTTCACTGGATAGCAATGCCTTCTACCCCCATATTTTTGGTCCCGGAACCATGTTGACCCAATCATTGTCCTTTTTCATCTTCTTGAGCTAGTCCGGAGACACGATCACCGGCTGAACCAAGCCCGAAGTCCCACTTTGTACCGAAACACTGGTACACTTTTGTTGTCTTGCTCGGGACTATGCTCATGCCACATAACAGAGAAACCTATAGGGGGTGCAATAGAACAGTCAAGAATCAATTTACGCCACAACCACACACTCTTATGTTTAACAGTAGAACCAATTCACTGTTTCTCATTTCTAGAAGTCACCTTATGAACCAAAAGGCCATTGAGGCCTACACTACTCCAATGAATTTTAATTTGCACCTTAACCTCATTGAGGTGGTCCTTATTAGATTAAGGATTTTCACAAATCAATCACATATAAATTAACACCCTTAACAGACTCTGTTCCGAGACACTGTAACAAAAAACCTACCATTTATAATGGCTTCGCGAGCGAACTTTTTGCTAAGATTCTGACCCTTCCCAACCCAAACCAATAGAGAAAAATATACTCGTACCCCAAATCCCATTGACATAGGAGACCATTCCCATTCGGGATAGCATTATTCCAAATTTGAAAAAAAGATGGATGGAAATTTCCAAATTTAAAAACATGACTACGTTCCCTGGACTCTCCCACAAACTCCATTCATTTACAGCAAGATTCGACCATCCCATGACCTATTTACAATCATCGCTAACAATACCTATCACCACACCCAGAGAGAAATTAGGAGAAATAATATATCCAGCCTCACACACCATGAGGTTCATAATATGACTAGGAAGCGCCCGACTGCTCCTTCTCCATGGAGGACCCTTCATTTTTCTCTCGCTTCACAGAGATGCTTGAATAATCACCACTGCAAGAAAGTCAGATAAAGAAATTCCTGTCACCTCTTGCCACCATATCAAGATCAACCATACCACAATCCTTCCACATGTGGTATTACCTGCCACCCCCTGCATGTCCTCCCCATTCATTCTTCTGTAGCCTTGCATGATCGACATGGCGTTAGACCTGTTAGCCCCCTATAAATTCCTTGACAAGCAAGCAAGGAGCTATTTGTTTTATGAGTCTTCAAGGAATGCATTTCCCTTGAAAACACATCATCCTTGAAGCCTTTCATGTTCCCTGCCTTTGATTGTTTTCCCCTCCGCTGTTCTTGAGTCTATGAGCCTCACTGATCGCAAAGAATTATGCTCCAAAAGGCCCTCATTTTCCCCTTGTACCTCTGCAGAATGTCCCATTTTACCCCTTTTTCCCCTTTTGTCAAAATCCCCTTTTTTCCTCTAAGTCCCCCTTTACCCTCTAAATAATATCCAAAATCCCCTTGGATTTCTACCCTTACCCTTTGTTTGGCCAAATTCCCATTTTCTTCCCCTATCGTTCCCCTTCCTAACCCTTAAAATTCATTAAAATGGGCCAAAAACCCACTTTTTAAAACTTTATAATAGGTCTTAGCCCCTTTCCCGCCGGCCCTTTTAAACCACTTCCCCATACGCCCCAGCGCTAAGACCAAGCGCTTAAAATTTAAGCGCCAATCGCAATCGGAGTTGTCAGAGGGGAAAATTCCTTTGTTACATTGAAAAATCCCAATGCGATTGTTTTTCGTTATGAACACCCGCGATGTGATTTACACCGTTGATCTGTTTTTCCGATCCGACGGTTGCCCTTTCCCGCCGGCCCTTTTAAACCACTTCCCCATACGCCCCAGCGCTAAGACCAAGCGCTTAAAATTTAAGCGCCAATCGCAATCGGAGTTGTCAGAGGGGAAAATTCCTTTGTTACATTGAAAAATCCCAATGCGATTGTTTTTCGTTATGAACACCCGCGATGCGATTTACACCGTTGATCTGTTTTTCCGATCCGACGGTTGATTGCCAATCGCACTCCCCACTCGATCGCAATTGCAACTTCCGTCGCGTCTCCCCTTTTCTCCCTCCAATTACGATCCCCCGACTACGTTCTCCACCATTGATCTACCATGTAGATCGGACGGCCCAATGCCGATCGCACCCTCGCCCCGATCACAATCACAAGTTTCACGATGTCACGTTTTGTTCCACCCCGATTGCGATCTCCCGACTAAATTTGGGTCATCCATCCCTCCGCTAGATCCAACGGCTCAGTGCTGATCGCATCATCGCCCGTCGCCCCTCTCCATTCCCCTCCGATTGATTGTGGGCTGTTGATCTGTTCCAAGATCCAACGGCCAGCGCTCAATCGCGCGCCCGCTCTAATCGCAATCACATTTTCTGTTCGGTGCCACTTTTCTCCTGTTGCGATCGCGATACCCCGATTACATCTCCGCCGTTGATTCCCCCCCGTTGACCCAACAGTCATCGCTTTCCCATTACAGTCGCATCGCAAACTCCAATTTCAATCGCAAATTATAAAATGTGCATCCCTCTGCCTTCCTCAATTGCGATCTCCCGATGCATTCGTGGCCGTCGATCTCCTCCTGAGATCCGACAGTCCTAAAAGAATCGCCCTCCACCCATGCCGGGTCCCACCTCATACTTTCATTTCCATTGAATTTCGTGCATTTCCTTTGCATTTCCACCAAAGTCCAAACTTTCACATTTTTCATTAAAGTTCAACGTTTCATATGTATTCCACCCAATTTCATATATCATCCCACGGATTGATCTCCATCGTCCATCTACGCCTCTAGATCACGATCGAACGGCCCTCAAGAATTTTTACACCAAACCCTATTATTCGTTGTTTATACCGTAATATTTCATTATTCACCATTTTTCATTTAAAACCATCACCGCCATGCTATCATCTCCTCCGCCCTCCGTATCCATCCTCCCTCCCGTGCATTGGATTTCATAACTAAGTTTCGTGTTTTGCAGGGTACAAGCAGCGGAAAACCTCCATGATCTTCAGTCTCTATTACAGTTACAGAGAGCACAGGAAAGGACCATTTTCAGAAAATAAATCATGGGGAAAGACCGGAGAAGGAGTTTTGATAGGACTTGCATTCAAGAACAGGGTTGAAAACTCTGTAAAGTATTCCCAAGGCCATTTAAAATGAAGATTTCACAGAAATAGATATAAATGAAGCGACAGAGAGGCTAAGGCATGAAAATGAAGATCTTTGAGCCTTGAGTCTGTGTTTTAGAAGCAAAGTACCTGTTTTAAGACATCATAGAACTCGCAGAGGATACAGAGCATAGAAATTAATGAATAGCAGGTTTTTTACATCAACAGAATGTTTTCTCCATGGAAGGACGAGGTGCCCATACTGTTTTTAGTATATGTCGTGTTCCAGAGAAGATTTCCGCCTTGACCACAGTCCAAAACCATCAGAGCATTTGTTATGCGGTATGGCGGACTTCTCCGTCATTTATTTTCCTCTTTTGTTTGTTCACCAGAGTACTACACAGTACTGCAGCCATAGTAAATCAGATTCATACCAAAGTAATTGGAAGACTGAAGAAGATCACTCCTTCATTCCAAAAGGTACCAGAGATAAATGCAGAGAATTTCAACAGAATGGGCTTCGGCTTCCTCTTTCTTTTCCAAGTTTTAATGCTGCATTTAGTTTCCACCTACCTCCTCGGCTGATATTTCTGCTATAAAACTCATGAGAAATTTATTTTAAAGGTTGTTGATTTGATATCAGTAGAATGCAAGCCGTTTCTCTTGAGACAAGTTCTATGTGTAAGATTGTAAGATAGGCTGAGGAAGGTTTATCAGGATGAATATCAAGTTGTAAGTAATATTGTACGTGACTGGTGTTGCACTTAATATGAAAAGCACATTCCTTTGGATCCTGATCTAAAGATGCGGTGATGTTTTTCTGTCTCTGTGTTTTATTTCATTCCATTTCATTTCTTCTGGCTTGCATCATAAATCTGGCATAGGATTTGCCCTTGTTAGGCACCCTCTGTTTCTGCTCTCCTTGCCTTAATGTTTTCTGCTAAATGTGTTATCTAAGAATTAGTTTCAGTTAATTTAACCAGTGTAGTGGATGTCATTGCCTGCTAGATGATCTATGAATTGATGAATCTATTTCTTAGATGTTCTTGTTAGGATTTGATTGAATGAGTTGGGAACACTGGGAGTTTAGAACTCTGTCTCTGGCCTCACTAGGATCTTTTTCACTTCAATTAAACCTTTCTAAATTCCCTCAAGTTTCCCTTTTTCCCTCCTTTGAGAGTTGCCTCTGAGTATGTTCGAGCAGGTCTAGAGTTAGATGACCTCTGACCTGATCTATAGACAGAAATTGGTATCCTCTCCTTCTTCCACCTTCTTCCTTATTGTTCCATTCTACCAATCATTTTAGGATCCAATGCTTTAGATGACTAGCCCAACTGAAAGTCTGCATGTTGAACAGCAAGTAAACCCTTTCCTAACTCCATTTCCCAATGGTCTTGATGTCCTCTGATTTATCTCTCCCTTGCCTAGAATCCTCTTTGCTCATCCTTGTTTTGTACTGAACCCTTCCTTCATGATTCCCAACAACCAAACTCAAAATCAAACAAAAAAACCCTGTGCCTATAACTAGCCTAATATCTTAACCTTTGAGCCTTAAAGACATTAAACTTTATTTACATAGAGAGATCCCTCTCTGGACCTAGGAGGGCTAGATCCTAGGGTCTAAAAGTAGTTTGATGTTGTCTCATATTTTGGTATTTCCAACCTTGCCAAAACATGGGAACCCCAACAAGACCACCAACCCTCTTTAATGTCGAACAACTCGTCCATTTTTCAAATCCACAAATCATTGATTCTCCTTGCTCTCAACTCAATCGTGGACTTAGATTCCTTCCTCCTTCAAAACCTGGGCCTATAATCTATCCTAATACAGAATAGGATTAAGGGGTTCCATGTCCTCTCTGAGCCTACCGTTCCTCGATTGGGAGTCTATGGAATCTCTCTGGTGATGGAAACCCTTATTGGATAGAAACTCTCATTCCTTATTTCTCGATCTAAGAACATGGGATGGGATGATGTATTCAAAGAAGGACAATATTTCACTGATCTCCTCGATAATCTTGGATTTCTTCCAACTCTTACTGATATTTCCCCACTTGTTTCCCTGATTCAACTTCTTGATAATTTCGATGGCCATTCTGGAGTCACCCTCTATTTCCAAATTTTTAATTCCTTCTCGTCGAGCTAAAAGGAGCCCATGCTTAATCACATGAAATTCGGCTTCGTTGTTCATGGAAAATACACAATATGCTGCATAAATATGGAGAACCTAACACTGGGAATCTCTGAACAACACGCCCCCCCCCCAATTGCTGCAGCACCCAGATTCCCTTTTGATACTCTATCAAAGGTCAACTTTAGAAACCTTTCTTGAGGGGGCCTAAATGTTGTTGGTGAGGAGCAAGGGGGAAGTGGGGACTTGGACGACTTTGGGGCCAACATTTGGGGGGGAAGATTTAATGCAGCCAGGATCCTTGCTTCCTACGACATTAATTTTCAATCATCAAGATGCCACCTTTCTACTAAAAGGGTTTCCCTTATGTTTGGATGATCTCTTTCCATGTTCCCTCGTTGGATATGATTTTGTTTTTGAATATATTTTTGTTTATAGTTAAAAGGTAGGATACTATGGGTTATAATAAACCATTTATTTATAATTAACATAAGGGTTCTGGTTATATTCGAGAGTGACCTAGATAAGTCCAGAACCAGATGGAAGAGTACAAAAGAACCAATGGGTGGAAATAGGCTAAGCAGAAATTATGACCCGTTACCATTGAGTGCTTAAATATAAAACTTAAGAAAAAAATCATTAAAAGGAAACAACTCTAATTCAAAGGTTCTGTTATCTCTACGAAATTTCCCTAGGGTTGTTATGTTGTGTTAAAAGAAATATTGGAGGTAACTATCAACCACTTTTGGAGATTAGGCTCTAGCCTTCCTAGTGCTCATAGAGAGCTCTCTCTAAATGATCTAACTTTGTTACTTTAATTGATTTTAGGCTAGTTATGTATGAATGATTTGGTTTGATTTTGATTTTTTGGTGGAATTAATGATTTAGATGGATAGGTGTCTTTTTAATTTCCATTGGGTTATGGAGTCAATATATCAAGAAAACATAATAGAATCAATTCATAAAGGAAGTGTTACAGGGCATGGTAGCTGAACCAAAATCAGATCTTAAAGGATGAATGGTGAAATGGTTTTCAATCAAGATCAAGGAGAAATTAAGGATTCCTTAAACCAGATGATGAAGGAAGGTGAAAGAGGTCAATTGGGATTAGAGAGAAATTAAGGATTCTCAAAGCCAGATATCAGAAGAAAACATTAAAATGTATAATAGTTCAAAGCAGTGTGTAATTAAACAAATTCCGTAGTAAAATTCCAATTATACCATTCAAATTTAGAAAACATGCAAGTTTATGGAATAATTAAGAAAATAACATGAACAATTGAAATATACTTCACTGAAGAAGTTCAACACATGAATCCTGTAAATAAATGCCTTTATTACTTGTCCTATCTATCAACTTGAAAAATGTACAATAAACCCTCAGGTAGTAGATCAATTCAACTATAGAAATATTCAGGAATCCACATTGAATACTTCGAATTGATGAAGTATTTATACAAATTATTGCAAAATATCCTATCAACTGATTTAGGATTTATTCAAGGAAAATAAAATATCTTCATGCCAGAAGATAGAGACACCTATTTAACTAAATGCAAGCTATCCCTGTTTATTTGATTTGCTGTTTGTTTCTCTTATGTTGTCTTATCTCTCACGCTAGATGTATATTTTACGTTGGCTGTCTTTCATCTATATTTAACTCTAACCTGTAAATTTTCTTTAAACTGTCTTCATCTGTCTTTATGTGTCTATTTTTTAACTCTGTGAATTTTCTTTTACCTTACTGCTCTGTTTGCTCTTTTACCTTGTCTCCCTTTTACCTGTTTTTACTTTTACCTGTCATAGTAAATCGCACCATTTTTCCTAGGCTTCTTCATATGGAAGTTTTATTTTTACCATCCTCCTATAAATCTATTCTGCTTCAGTATACTTGGTAAATGTAGGCTTGTTTACAAAAATATGGTTTACCTCATGCTGGAGGTAAAATATATTTTCAAAGATTTGAAAGAGTACTTTGCCCGTAGGAATTCCTTTCAATGAGGAATTGTTGGAATTTTCTTTAGCCACTTCCCTGATATCTTATCATAATATTCATGCCTCATTAGTCTATCATTGATTACTAATGGATTAGGCATAACTTTTTGTCTCAAAACATCAAACTTTTTCATGAATCTGTTCACTGCAAGCTCCATAGTTTGGTACTTATCCTCAAGCTCTGTCATCAAATTTCTCTTGGAAATCAGTTTTTCCACCTCTAAGATAGTTTCTGTTCTGTCACTTATCCCAATTTCTTCTAATTCATGCTTGTTTTTAGAATTAATAAACTTGATTATCTCAGTGGCTTCCTCTGGTTTCTTTCCAAGCTCTTCTTTGACTTTCTGAATTGCATTACTTGCTTCTTTTATCAAACAATTTTGCTCAAATATAGCTTGGATAGAAGGCCAAATTTCATTAATAGAGTTAATGATATTGGCCCACAATTGTTACTTTTCTTGGGCTAAAGGCTCTGCTAATGTGAATTCCTTTTCTAGCTTCTGGATCCTGTCATTTAATCTGTTGGATTTCTGTTTTTCAACTTTATGCATTACTTGAGTCAATTTCTTTTAATATTCTAGATTTTTCACTTGTTCTTTGAGCCTATTTATCTCAGTAGTTTGAATTAACATATCCTGCATTACCTTAATCAATTTACTTGCCTCATCAATGGGATGGGCTGATGCTGTTTCTAGTGTAGTAGCTGGTGTAGTTGCTGGAACTTCTGTTGTCACTGGAACTGTTGTAGTAGCAGGGACTGTTGTGGGTAATGGAGCTGATGTTGAAGCTATATGAATGGTAGTAACATTAACTGCTTCCATTTTAGCTTGATTTTCCTGCACTAATTTTTCCATTTCATTTTCCATCTCTTTAAGTTGAGATTTCAACTAAATGATGAGATTCATTATTTCATCCTTTTGATTTTCATTTTCCAAAACTTCTTTAGTTTGTGGATGTTCAGTTGTCAGTAACTTAAGTAGTTTCTTCAATGCAGCTATGTCTGCATCCTTCTTCTTGATAATCTCTTCTTCTGCTTTGATATCCTTTGGATTATATCCAACCTCCATGACCAAATCTTCAAGTGACTTTATCCGATTATCCATTTCTTGTGAGTAATTTTTCTCTAGTTTTAACTGTGTCCTTATATTTTCTAGAGAATTATGTAGTTTTTGGACACTTGAATCCTTCTGTGTCATAGTGGAATAGATAATTTATCTAGCTTGTTTATGAAACTCAATCTTATCTATTTGATGTACATCTTTCACAAGAACTTCAAAGGTTTTTTTCCTGTAATCTGCTGATGATTTTGGAGCCTGCACTGTTGGCTGTAAAAATGTCATTTGCATATTTCAAGTTTTGTAATAAAAAGCTTAAAGTAATTTGTTTTGGTCACTAGGAGTTTATTTCCAATACTGGGCATAAGTTAAAACTTTCAATGCTTCATTCTTGATTTTGATTTCTTTGTATTTTTCCATTATGTATTTTTCTTTATCCACTGGTTTGCTTGATGATGAAACCTCTACACTATACTGTTTCTGGATTATATGTGCACTGGAGGTTGAAGGTGGGTGTGTTACTTCTGAAAGTGTTGGAGGTGCATTATCTCTGACAATTATATGTGTATCAATTACTTCAATTGTTTCAACTATTTCCTCCTATTCTATCACTGGATATAGTTTATCCTTTTTCCTGTACATTATCTTGAATTTGGTATCGGAAGTAGTGTCTTATGGGGCTGGAGTAAGCAAGATGGAACTAGTATCAACCTACTTCTCCACCTCTTGTAAAGTATTTTCCAATCACTCTGACTGTTTGGAATACTTTTCAACCTCAGGCTTTGACCCATGAATAAAAGGGGTCAATTTGAATATGACACTTAACTTACTTATGACTCCCAAGGGATCATATTTCCATTTGAAACTGCTACTGAATTTGAAATCTTGTAAATACTTGTCTATTTGCTGACCAGCATTCATACTATTGCAAATAAAAGGACCAAGTTGGTTCTTAATATTAAATTGAGTTTTCTTCTTTTCTGAAAGGAATTGACTTCATCTAAATTCAGGATTTGTCTGATGTATTCTAATACAAATAACCTCATTGGGAGGTATTTGGGAAGTTTGTATGGAGTAAGCTAGCTTCCATACACCATAATTTTTGTATGATTTTGGTATAAATACCAGTCTCCTGTTTTAATTTGATTTGAAAATTGTAACACTTTCTTTATATCTTCATTGAATCTAGGTTGAATGCTACTGCATAACATATTAACAACTGGATAAACAAATGAATCAATGAAGTATTTATAGCTGAATTATATGGAATCCTTTTTTATCAAGGATGTCCAAAAGACTACAGATTGGGGGTTACCCTCTTTGTCTAGTTTTTGGAGGCTAACTGCAAAGATTTCTGATTGGAAATATAAGAACAAATGGAACAAAATTGAGGAGTATTTAGATACTCCTTCCTCTAGTAATTTGACCAGTTGATCATGGATTGCATCTGCTAGGTATTGGGAAAAATTGAAGGTTGAAGCTGGAGGTTGACCTGGGCAAAAGATGGACAAGAAACCTAGGATAGATGCATCTACATGTTCATCAGTAAAATACCCTAAAATACATGACAACATTGTAACAATTTGTTTGGTTCTCTCTGAAAATATTGAAGCTGAGTATGGAGGCTTACTTTTAGATTTTTCTACTGATGGGGGAAGGAAAGTCTGGAATATTTGGAATCTCTTTGGGAAGTCTATATCCATGTAGAGTTCAGTAAGGATTTCAATGGATAGTAACACTTCATCAGGTTTTGGTTGAATCTGCAACATTTGATTTATGGATTGAGCAATGATTCTGAATATAATCTCTTGGTTTGGGGTAATTAGAGCTCTTTCATTGGGAAAATAGTTGATCTGGTAGAGTCTAATAAATTCAGGGAATTGAAAGGTTTGTGGGAATATGTATTTAGGATAATTTGAATCCCACAGATGGATATCATCTTCCTAGTCAATGAATTTTTCATGGCTCCAGCACTGCAGCTCTAAAAGGTTGAAATCAGTGACTGTATCACTGATTTTGAAGTCCTTATCAGCCAGAGGGGTGTGGTCAACATCTAATACAGGTGGTTGTAGAGGATTTATAGATATAATTCTCTGGGTGGCCATTAATTCGTTCGATTATTAATTATTAATTTTCTATGCTTAAGTAATGGTCTCATGTGCTTAGGATTACTTGTAAAATAGTGATTTCAACTATGTAGAAGGTTTAGGGAGCAACGAGTTTCAACTCTGGTCAGTAATGGCTTCTTTGGATTTTCTTTCGGAAATAAAAAAATAGTGGGAAAATGGTTTCGGGTAGGTTTTATTACTTTTAACCAGAAGTAGTTAATTACATGGCGTGGGGGTTTGATTTCAAACAACGATGGTTTTTATCGTAAGGCATGAAGGTAGTTTGGTAGTTTTATCGCACGATGAATTTTTTTTTGGTGGTTTTTAACATGGGGGGTGCAATAAGATGTGGGAGTGTCGCATGGAAAGGGGGCATGTTGAGATTCAACAAGATGATGAGCTTAGTGAAAAGAGTCACCTTCACTAAGTGGGTCCGCATGCCATTTTTGGCGCAAGTCTATTTTTAGACATGTCGATCATATTCTATGAGTTGCAAGATGCTATTTGTGGATGGTTGGTCAAGTTGGAGAAATAGATGGACTTCTATTTTTAGAAATATTGGGCGGAGTCTATTTTTAGACTACCAGTCTAAATATAGATATGTCGAATATTATTAGCTCTTAATAATATTTGGACTCTAAACATTATCTTATTCTGTCTTGGAGCACTTCAGTTAAGTGAACAGATGTGGGACAGCAGATGACAGAAAGAATTACGCTATTCCCGAGGGTTTACTGGAGCTATTTCATGGAGGACTTCAGTTAGAACTCATGTGACAGAGTTTGGTGGAGTTGGAGAAGTAGTTGGTGGAGTTGTATTTAGTTTAACTCAGTTAGACTCAGTTGAGCTAGTTGTATCTAGTCTAACTGATTGATACACTAGTGAGAGTGGTGTGAATTAATTCACTAAATAATAACTCATTAATCAACTGAAGAATACATCAGTTAACTACAGTGCATGGCAGTTTTAGTGGAGACCAGTGGAGAGATAGGTGAAAGAGCAAGTGTGACTATCAGTTGTGACTATAGTGATGCATTGATTGCATCCAACACTCAGTAGAGATCCCAATGAGGATTGTGTGAGCAAAGCTGGAGTAATTTGAGTTCATTCAGAGCCATTCTTTAGTAGGGATTTCATAGTAGAGTCAGGCTAGCAGATGGCAAAGATTGGTGCATGGATTTGCAAGATCGGGCCTGATTAGTGTGTAGCGATTGTATTACACTGAGAGCTTGATATGATCAGCTTTGTATGAGGATTGTTACATGATCTCTATGAAATATATTATATAAAGATAGTTGGGGTTTTTAGCTTTAGGCTTTCCCATTAAAAAAGTGTGTTAATGTGTGTGAATTTTTTATTGTTTCATGTGTGCATTGCAATCTTGATTTAATTTTCGCAAATGATCAATGGTGGAATAGATTCTGTATTTTGCATGAAGTTAAAATAGTGTGAGATCAGGAGAATATTGGACATATAACACATAAGTTATATAATTTCTACATGGTATCAGAGTAGTATTGATCATAGGAGATTGCAATTATTGAAGTGGTTGAGTTTTGCGCTGGTGGAATTCGAATTTGCTGCAGTGTTTTCTTGGTGTCGAAGTTGAGCATTCATTGAAATGTCTTTCAAAGGATTGAAATTGGAGTATGCCCTTGATGGCAGCTTGAATTATATTGCATGGAAGGATAGGATGGAGGCGGTGCTAGATGATAATAGGATGAAGGAGTTCATCGATAGTGATGTTCCTAAGCTGGGATCTAGCGATGCAGCTGCACTTGACGCATGGCAAAAGAAGGTAGCAAAGTGTCGAAGGATTCTGTTGGAATGTGTGAAGGACCAGATTGTGTCCAGCCTTCACGGTAAAGCCACTCCCTTCTTAACGTGGAAGGATTTGATGGATTTTTTCCAAAGAAAAAATGACCAGAGGAAGTTGGCGCTTAAAGACAAGCTCAGAAAAATAAAAATGGAGAAAGGCGACAGTATACCAAAATACCTCATGAAGTTTTTCGACTGCAAGGATGAGCTGGAAAGTGTGGGGGTTACTGTTGATGAAGAAGACTTGGTGAGCTTGGCTCTCCTTGGGCTTCTGAAGAGTTGGCATAGCTACGAAGACTCTGTTAATGGATGGGAGAAACTGCTAGGATGGGAGTGACTTTGGTCAGATCTTGTGTAGGAGGAGATAAGGCGGGGTACCAGGGATGGATCTTCATCGAAGAATGAAGATGAAGAAAATTACGCTTTAGCTGCCAAAGAAAGGAAAGGGAAGGGGAAGAAAAATCCTTCTCAATCCGGTGCGAAAGGAAATAAGTAGGATTTGTCCAAGGTGAAGTGTTTTCACTGTCACCAACATGGGAATTTCGCCACTAATTGTCCATAGAAGAAGAAGAATAAGTAGGCTACTAGATCTGCAGCTAGAGAGGCCTTAGCCTCATAGTTTGAGCTGGATTTTTCTTTGATCTCATGCTTGGTTTCAAGTGTGATGGGATCAATGTGGTTTCTTGACAGTGGTGCGCCTTTCCATATGACCGGAGAAAAATATTTGTTTAGTGATCTGAATGAAAATGATCTTGGAGTGCACATCGATATGGGCGATGATGGTAGATACAGTGCGACTGGTATTAAAACCATTTCCTTTGAGAGGGAGTCTAGTAAACCTTTCATCTTGAAGGATGTCATGCATGTTCCAGGATTGAAGAAGAAACTGATCTCCGTGGTGATGTTGGAAGACAAGGGTTATGATGTTGTTTTCAGTGAGGGAAAAGATTTCCTTCAGCATAAAACAACTGGTCAAACCAGGAGGATAAGGATTAGAGTTAAGAATCTTTATTAATTGCAGGTAGATGGTTGCGCAGCAATGGCAGGAAAAGCAGAAGGAGTGGTGAGCCAGGATGAGGGCGAATTGTAGCACAGGAGATTGGGCCATCTTCACCATGGCGCTTTGAAAATTTTGCAGCAGATTTCTACTGGGCTTCCCAAAGGTACACTTGCATAGTCACATCAGTGCAAGGGATATACTTTGGGAAAATTTGTGAAGACCACTTTTCATGAGAAGGATAGTCACACCTTGATGATCCTTGAGAGAATTCACACAGATGTGTGTGGACCTTTCTCGGTTGCTTCAACAACAAAGCACATGTATTATGTGATATTCGTTGATGACTTTTCTCACAAGTGTTGGATCTTCTTCATGCAGAAGAAGAGCGAGACATACTCAAAGTTCTGTGAGTTCAAGGCGCTGGTTGAGAAAGAGTTGGGGAATCAGGTGAAAGCCCTAAAGAGAGATAATGGTGGTGAATAGGTCAAAGAAGGAATTCGAAGAGAACTCATAGCACCTCATAACCCACAGTAGAATGGGGTCACAGAGAGAAAGAAAAAAATGACTGTGGGTGCTACACGGGCGATGTTGCATGATCAGGGCCTTCCCATACACTTGTGGGTTGAGGCATGCAACACTGTGTTTTATGGGAAAAACCGTTGGCCTCATAGAGTACTTGGCATGAGTACACCCGAAGAGGCGTTTACTGGTAAGAAGCCTGATATTTCTCATTTGAAGATTTTTGGCTCACCTGTTTACATTCATGTGACGAAGGATGCCAGGAAGAAGCTGGAGCCAACTGTAGAGGTTATGTTGGGTATGTGTTATATTCTTTCCATGAATAGCCCCATGCGCTGTACGTTGCGCTAGGCGCAGCAGGGGGGTCACAAGGGGGGAGGCAGCCCCCACTGTTGGGGTCCAGGGTAGCGCCCCGGTGAAAATTGTTTTTGTGTGGACCCACTCATAGGCAGACCCACCCATGTTTTGTGCATGAGTTTTCACATGGTTTTGGGGTACGATGGTTTTCGTCCCCTGGTATTTTTTAGATCCGGTCAAGGGAACTACGGTTATGTTCTAATCTAGGGTTAATGGATTGGGGTTTATGTATGCTTCGGCATGTATATATATGTGTTGTAACACTAAAAGGAATATAATGAAAAACAAGCTGGTCATCCTGATTTGGGATCTAGGAGAAAATATCTGTGTTTATCTATTTTATGTTTTATGCTCTCGTTATTTTTTATTTTTAGTTATAAGATTCGTGTGTAGATAATTTCTGTCTAGGGTTAAAACCTACATTTGGTATCAGAGCTATTTCGGCTTCAAGGGGATGCCTTTTCTGCTAAATGTTTTTTGCTCGAGCTTGAGGTAGACCCTGTTCAGTGGGAGATTTGCGGGATCGATTCTTGCGGTGAAAGAAGATGGCGAGCGGCAGAAATATAGAGATCGAGAAATTTAATGGTCAGAGTTTTGAGTTGTGGAAGCTCAAGATGGAGGATCCGTTGGTGGATAAATATTAGTGGATCGCAGTAGATCCAGGTACTAAACCAACGACAATGTCAGATGAAGACTGGAAGATACTGGATCGGAAGGCTAAGAGCACAATACGATTGTGTGTCTTAGATTTAGTATTGTTGAATGTATCTAGGGAAGCTACAACGAAGAATTTGTGGGAAAAACTTGGGACTTTGTACCAATCTAAGTCTTTGGTGAATAAGTTGTTCCCACGGAAAAAGTTGTATAACCTGAGGATGAAGGATGGAGACTTGGTGATAGAGCATCTGAACGCCTTCAATACTGTGGTAAGTCAGCTGTCATCTGTTGATATTAAAATATCATATGAAGATAAGTGCATCAGTTTGTTGTGTTCTCTACCAGACTCGTGGGACAGTCTGGTTATTGCAATAGGTAGCAATACAACTACCTTGAATTTTGATGACATTGTCTCAGCCTTGTTGTCGGAGGAAATGAGATGGAGAAATATGGAGGGCTAGAATGGAGATGCCTTATCTGTACGAGGAAGGTCCCAAAACAGAAACAAGAATAAGGTTTCGAGTGGGAGATCTAAATCTAGAGGGAGATCTAAATCTCCTGGAAAGTTTGTAAAGGTGTGCTGGAAATGCGGAAAGGAAGGGCACTACAAAAAGGACTGCATATCTAAAGCTCCTGAGAAAGGAAAGGGATCTGATGATGCTCCTTCTGCAGAGGCAAAAACCACCTCGGATGAAGGTGGGGATGTGTATTTGGCTTCTTCTTCAAATACACATGTAGATCATGAGTCATGGTTGATTAACTCAGGTGCATCTTTTCACTTCACTCCCCATAGGGAGTGGTTCTGCGAGTATGAGAAATATGATGGTGGTGATGTCTTCCTAGGGGATGATAGGAAGGCCAGAATCATCGGACGTGGAAAGGTCAAGCTGAAGCTGCAAGGTGGAAGGATTAGAACACTTCCTGGTGTTCTGCATATTCCTGCATTGGCCAAAAATATGATTTCTGTAAGCAAGATGGATGATGCAGGTGTAAAAACAGTGTTTGAGAAAGATGCCTGCAAGATGGTTCGGGGAGCACTAGTATTAATGCGGGGAGTTCAGATTGGAACTCTGTACAAGCTACAAGGTAGCACTGTTATTGATGGGTGTAATAGTTATGTGGTTCCTGAAAGTGGAGCGGAAATCCTAGCTGTCTCTGGAGAAAGGACAATGCTATGGCATCAAAGGATTGGACATATTGGAGGGAAGGGCCTTCGGATACTACATAGAAATGGTATGGTAGAAGGTATGTCTAATTTCTCTCTGGATTTTGATTTCTATGAACATTGTGTATATGGGAAGTAGAATTAGGTGAGTTTTCCTTCTGATGCTAAGAGGGAAAACAAGATATTAGAACTTGTGCACAGTGATGTGTTTGGACCTGTGTCAGTTCCATCATTGGGAAAGTTTGTGTACTATGTTTCATTCATAGATGACTTCTCAAGGAATACATGGATATATTTATTGAGGAAGAAATCTGAAGTCTTTGACAGATTTAAAGAATTTAAGGCTCTGGTGGAAAGCTAGACAGAGAAGAAGATAAAGGCGCTGAGGATAGATAATGGTGGGGAGTTCTGCAAGAAGGAATTTGAAGAGTTCTATAAGAAGTGTGGTATAGCACGGCAAAAGACTACTCCATAAACACCTCAGCAAAATGGAGTTGCAGAAAGAATGAACAGAACGCTGATGGAAAAGGCAAGAAGCATGCTCAGTGGTACCGGGTTAGGACAAGAATTCTGGGCAGAGGAAGTGGAGACTGCATGTTACTTAGTTAATATATCACCTTCATCAACGTTGGAGGACAAGACTCCACATGAGGTATGGACTGGTAAGAAACCCTCTCTTTCACATCTAACGGTATTTGGATGTGATGCATATGTACATGTTCCAAAGGAGAAAAGGACCAAGTTGGATAATAAATCTGAAAGGTGCGTCTTTATTGGGTATAAGGATGGTTTAAAGGGTTACAAGCTTTGGAACCCAGAAACAAGGAAGGTTGTGTACAGCCGAGATGTGGTGTTTAGAGAAGTGAAAGATGTTGTTAAACATGAAGTCCTACCAAAGGAACCTGATAAGATAGAGTTTGAGCTAAAGGAGGATGAATCAGACTCTACAACAGAAGAAGACTCAGAAGATGAAGAGCCACAAAATCCAGCTTTGAGAAGATCAGTTCGGGAAAGAAGGCAACCAGAAAGGTATAGTCCATCTGCTTTCTGTTCAGGTTTTGCCTTAACTATAATTGATGATGAACCCAGAACTGTCAGGGAGGCAGTAGATTCAGAGGATGGAAAACTCTGGAAGGAGGCCATGGTTGATGAAATGGCATCCTTGCACAAAAACGATGCATGGGATCTAGTGGAGTTGTCGGCTGGAAGGAAGCCCATTGGGAGCAAATGGGTGTTTAAGAAGAAGATGAATGTAGAAGGCAAGGTGGAGAAATACAAAGCTCGGTTGGTAGCAAAAGGTTATTCCCAAGTGCCGGGAATTTATTTTGGTGATATTTTATCTCCTGTTGCCAAAGTTACTTCTATTAGATTAATTTTATCTGTTGCTGCTACATTTGATTTTGAGATAGAACAGATGGATGTAAAGACAACATTTCTTCACAAGGATCTAGAAGAGGAGATCTACATGAAGCAACCTGAAGGCTTTATGGTGAAGGGTAAGAAAGAACTAGTATGCAGGTTGAAGAAGTCTCTCTATGGGTTAAAACAGTCACCAAGGATGTGGTATCAGAAATTTGATACCTATATACGGGGACTTGGCTTCACTAGAAGCAAGGAGGATCACTGTGTTTATTTTAAATTAATTGGTGACTATGTTATTTATTTGGTCTTGTATGTGGATGACATGTTGTTGATTGGAAATGACAAAGAAATTATCCAATATTTGAAGACCCAACTGCTCTCCAAATTCTACATGAAGGATCTTGGTGCTGCAAACTATATTTTGGTCATGGAAATTAAGAGAGATCGGGCAAAGAGGAAGCTCTGGTTAAACCAGATGAAGTATGTCGAGACTATATTGCAGAGGTTCAATATGCAGGATAGTAAACCAGTGAATGTTCCTATTCTTGTAGGTGTAAAGCTATCTGCTGAACAGTGTCCCAAGACATAAGAAGAAGAGGAGGATATGTCCCGTGTTCCATATGCAAGTGCAGTGGGTAGCCTGATGTATGCAATGGTCTGTACTAGACCAGACATTGCACATGCAGTGGGAGTATTGAGCAGGTTTATGTCAAACCCAGGGAAGGAGCATTGGACAGCAGTGAAGCGGGTTTTCAGATATTTACGTGGCACTAGTGAATATGGCTTGTGCTACCAGGGAAGACCAGGATTGGAAAGAATGTTGGAAATTCGTGGTTTTGTTGATGCAGACTGGGCTGGAGATCTGGACCAAAGAAGATCTACAAGTGGGTATGTGTTTAACCTATTTGGAGGCACAGTCAGTTGGATGAGTAAAAGACAATCTGTAGTGGCTCTTTCAACTACAGAGGCAGAATACATAGCAGCCACTCATGCAAGCAAGGAAGCAGTTTGGTTGCAGAGATTGTGTTCAAGTATGGGGTTGGTACAAAAAGCTATAAGGATAGACTGTGATAGCCAAAGTGCAATTTTCTTGGCTAAGAACCCTGCTTACCATTCAAAGACAAAGCACATTGATGTTAAATATCACTTTGTTAGAGATATGGTTGAGGCTAAAAGGGTGTTGCTGGTAAAGGTGGACACTTTGAAGAATGTTGCATATGCATTAACGAAGTCTGTGAGCACTTAGAAGTTCTCTTAGTGTAGAGAAACAATGGGTGTTGGAGAATTGGCCCAATGACTAAGCTCTCCTATGGCCCCTTGTGGAAAGAAAACAACAAGTGGGAGAATGTTGGGTATGTGTTATATTATTTCCACGACTAGCCCCATGTGCTGTATGTTGCGCTGAGCGCAGCAGGGGGGTCACAAGGGGGGAGGCAGCCCCCACTGTTGGGGTCCGGGGTAGCGCCCCGACAAAAATATTTTTGGTGTGCAGACCCACTCATAGGCGGACACACCCATGTTTTGTGCATGAGTTTGCACATGGTTTTGGGGTACGATGGTTTTCGGTCCTTGGTATTTTGTAGATCCGGTCAAGGGAACTACGGTTATGTTCTAATCCAGGGTTAATGAATTGGGGTTTATGTATGCTTCGGCATGTATATATATGTGTTGTAACACTGAAAGGAATATAATGAAAAATCAAGCTGGTCATCCCGATTTGGGATCCAGGGGAAAATATCTGTGTTTATCTATTTTATGTTTTATGCTCTCGCTATTGTTTATTTTCTGTTATAATATTCGTGTGTAGATAATTTCTATTCAGGGTTAAAACCTACGTGTTGGGATATTTGTGGGGTACACAAAAACACCCCACAATTATTGTGTGTATTTTCCAGACAGTCGAATGACTGTTGTGCAACGGGATATCAAATTTCATGAGGAGAAATCCATGAAGTTGTCACTTGAGAGGAAGCTACACTTGCATGCAGATGAGGACCTACTTGTTCCTAAAGATGAGCCTCTGGATGTGGATCAGCCACAAGAGGAGGTTCATGGAGTGGAAGAAACCACTCATGCACCGTCAAACATCAAAGGGCAGAAGCGCACTATAGAAGCTAAGCGACTGAATCTTGATGCAGCGCAGAATGTAGGGGCACCTACATCACAGCGCAGACAGAGATAGTGACCTGACCGAATTGCTGGATACATGGCTCTGATGAGCAAGTGTATCATGATAGAGACATCCTATTTTGAGGAAGCTATGGAGGATCCCGCATGGGTAGATGCCATGGTGGAAGAGTATGATTCGATTTTCAGAAACAGTGCATGGGAGATTGTCCCAAGGTTGGAGGGGAAATCAGTGGTGGGTTCGAGATGGATCTACAAAGTGAAGCAGGCAGCTGACGGGAGTGTGGAGAAGTACAAGGCAAGATTTGTTGCCCGAGGCTTTTCACAGATTGAGGGGATCGATTATGAGGAGACCTTTGCACCTGTCGAAAGGTATTCTTCCATACGAACGATTCTTGCTCTCTCAACGCAGATGGGATGGCACATTCATCAGATGGATGTGAAGACTGCATTCCTCAACAAAATCATTGAGGAGGAGGTGTACATTGAGTAGCCCTAAAGGCTTCGAAATATTCAGCAGCAAGTCGCATGTGTGTAGGCTCAGAAGAGCGCTGTATGGGTTGAAACAAGCACCTTGTGCTTGGTACACACGGATAGACAGTTATTTCACCAGACTTGGTTTCGCCAAGAGTGAGGCGGATCCAAACCTATACTAGATTGTGGTGGAGGGTAAGATTTTGATCATTATTCTTTATGTAGATGATTTAATACTAACGGGTGATGAACTGTTGATACAATCATGCAAGGAAGATCTTGAAAAGGAGTTCGAGATGAAGGACTTGGGCCTCCTTCATTATTTTCTAGGATTGGAAATTTGGCAGCAGAAAGGTGAAATGTTTGTGTCTCAAGGCAAGTACGCTCGGGAGATACTGGAGAAGTTTCACATGCAAGGCTGCAAGCCTATTGAAACTCCTCTTCCTGGTGGTTGGAGGAAGGAGGATGCTACATCGGCAGAGGTAGTGGATGCCACTGTTTATTGACAGTTGGTTGGTTCGCTCATGTATTTAGTCAATACAAGACTGGACATATGCTATGCTGTGAACCAGCTTTCACAAGCGATGGCTAAGCCTACCAAGCTCTTTTGGAGGGCAGGCAAGCATTTCCTGAGGTATCTCAGGGGCACATGTGGGTATGGATTTTGGTACAGATAGTCAGATGATGTGAAGCTGCATGGCTTCATGTATGCAGATTGGGCAGGAAGCCCAAAAGAAAGAAAGAGCACATTTGGAGGGGATTTCAATATCAGATCTATAGTAGTTTCTTGGTACAATAGGAAACAAAGATCCTTGGCACTCAGCTCAGCGGAGACCGAGTACATGGCAACAAGTTTGGCTGCATGCAAGGCTATATGGATGAGGAAGATCCTGGTCAGTTTTTTCAGTTCTCATTTAGATCTTACAATGATATATTATGATAATCAGAGTTGCATTAAACTCTTGATTAATCCAGTATTTCATGATAGATCTAAACATATTGAAATCTAATACCATCATATCATAGATTATGTGCAGTGGAAGATCATGTTACTTTCTTACATTCCTACGGAGGATCAGGATGCAGATATTCTGACGAAGGCGCTCACCAGGAGAAAATTCAAATACCATAGAGACAGGATCGAGGTGGCAGATAATCCCTATCTTGTTGAGAGGGAGTGTTGAGATTCAACAAGATGATGAGCTTAGTGAAAAGAGTCACCTTCACTAAGCGGGCCCGTAGGCTATTTTTGGCGCAAGTCTATTTTTATACTATGTTTATTTTTAGACATGTCGATCATATTCTATGAGTTGCAGGATGCTATTTGTGGATGGTTGGTCAAGTTGGAAAAATATATGGACTTATATTTTTAGACATATTTGGCGGAGTCTATATTTAGACTGCCAGTCTAAATATAGATATGTCGAATATTATTAGCTCTTAATAATATTTGGACTCTAAACATTATCTTATTCTCTTGGAGCACTTCAGTTAAGTGCACAGATGTGGCACAACAGCTGACAGAAGGAGTTACGCTATTCCTGAGGGTTTAATGGAGCTATTTCATGGAGGACTTCAGTTAGAACTCATGTGACAGAGTTTGGTGGAGTTGGAGAAGTAGTTGGTGGAGTTGTATTTAGTTTAACTCAGTTAGACTCAGTTGAGCTAGTTTTATCTAGTCTAACTGATTGATACACTAGTGAGAGTGGTGTGAATTAATTAGTTAATTAATTCACTAAATAATAACTCATTAATCAGCTGAATAATACATCAGTTAACTACAGTGCATGGCAGTTTCAGTGGAGACCAGTGGAGAGATAGGTGAAAGAGAAAGTGTGATTATCAGTTGTGACTATAGTGATGCATTGATTGCATGAAACACTCAGTAGAGATGCCAACGAGGATTGCGTGAGCAAGGCTGGAGTAATTCGAGTTCATTCAGAGCCATTCTTCAGCAGGGATTTTGCAGTAGAGGCAGGCTAGCAAGTGGCAAAGATTGGTGCATGGATTTGCAAGATCGGGCCTGATTAATGTGTAGCGATTGTATTATACTGAGAGCTTGATATTATCAGCTTTGTATGAGGATTGTTACATGATCTCTATGACATATATTATATACAGATAGCTAGGGTTTTCATCTTTAGGCTTTCCCGTTAAAAAATTGTGTTAATGTATGTGAATTTTTTATTGTTTCATGTGTGCATTGCAATCTTGATTTAATTTCCGCAAATGATCAATGGTGGAATAGATTTTGCATTTTGCATGAATTTAAAATAGTGTGAGATCAGGAGAATATTGGACATATAACACATAAGTTATATAATTTCTACAGGGCGGGGGTGCGAAACCACCCATTTCGCACCCCCCCCCATTAGTTTTAAACATAGAACATATGGGGGTACGAAATTTGTCATGGGTTGTTAGATCTGATTGGATAGGATCGGGCGAGTGGATGAGTTGGGGGATTTCAAGCGATGGGATCAGGTAAATAAGGTTATGTGATGGGTATTTTATATGTGAAGGGCTATAATAATATAAAGGGGATCGGGGATATTTATGAAATAGACTTCGGAAAGATATGAAGCGGGGGGGGGGTAATATGACATATATCAACTATAGGCTAAAATATATGTCGGGAAATGTATTAAATGGGGGTTGTGAATTATATTAACCACGGGGGGCTAAAATAAAAAGGAAAGTGGGGCCTTGGGATTTATATTAAGTGCGTTAAAACTATGCAAAAAGTGGGTTTTGCAAGTTTTAGTTGAATAATGCGGATTTAGTAAAGGGGAAGGGGTTTTTCAAATGGAAATGGTTTTTTAACTAGGGAAAGGGGTTTTAGGAAGGAAAAAGGTGTTTTTAGGAGGGGAAAAGGGTTAGAATAAGGGGAAAGGGATATTTTTCAAAAGAAATGGATTTTACAAGGGGAAATGATTTCCAAGAGTGGAAATAGGGTTTTTAGCAAGGGGGAATGGTTAGAAAGCTATTAGTGATATGAGATGAACCAATTGATGCTTTTCATTACTTGTGAAAGTAATCTACCTACCCTTTATTTAACCTAACATTTTTTACTTCCTTTATTGGGTGCATTTGAGCTTGCTGACCCTTTTATTTTATTTTGATAAGCAAACTAACCTATTTCTAACCTTATATCCTCCAATGGCTCAGATTAACCTGATGAGTTCATTTTTATTCTCTACCTAACTACTGATCTGCCAAGATTAAATGGTTTGGTCAAATATTTATTCACTAACTATCATGACATGAAATTTAAAGCATGAATGAATCAAGATTAAACTGTATGATCATCATGAATTGTGGCATTTTGGACAAGCTGCACACAATTTTTATTTGCAAAGTAAAGTAAACTAAGAGTATTGGAATTTTAATGTGCAACACTTTCAGGATTTAATTTTGTTTCTTTTGTGGGGTTCATATTTTATATCCTTTTTCGTTCTACTTTATTTTGGTCCTTTGATTTTTCTTTTAGGACATACCCTCTTTTCATTTTTTTTTTCTAATATGGGAAAACATTTGTAGAAAGCAAAGGTATGTACAATATTACAAGACTTAACATAGTAAATTCAAAATTATTATCCCTATTATTATAGGACCCTAATAGTGGCTCCACTTGGGGATGCCATCTTCTGGTGAGATGTCAAGAACTTTCTGATCAGTGGCCTTGGAAATTTGACTTTGATTACCTTGGAACTACTTTCTCTGATCTCATTTATTCAAACATATGATGTTATATCTTTCAAAGCTTAGGGCCTTCTCTTTGGGCTTCAACTTTAGAAGATAATCATCCAATCCAATATAAAATTTGCAATGGTATTTACAATGAACAAAGTAAAATAAAGGAACTAATGGTTAATCTGGAGAAAAGTAGTGCTTCAACATTCTACCATTGATTGGTCCACCTGGTAGATCTGTTCCATCTAAATATTTTAAGAAAAATGCATTATTACTTCTATAACCATAGATGATATATGGGCCTTTCCAGAGAAAGTCAAATTTGCCATGTTTTCCTTTTTCTTCTCTTCTGGAATCCCATTTGAGTACTTTATGACCAATGAAAAAATCATCTACTTTAATTTTCTTATCAAATATATTTTTGATTTTGTCTTGAATCACTTGGGATTTGATATAAACTTCTTCCTTAGTTTTCTGCAAATGGATTGTTTGATTTATCCTCCTTTGGATGTCATTTGGTTCTACTTGCAGTTCTTGAATCATTTTCATCAATGGCACTCCCAATGAGGATGGAAAAACAACATCCATCCCATATACCATTTGATAGGGAGATGTACTGATAGATTTCTTGGTAGTTATTCTATCTTCCCATAAGGCATTAACTAACCTTTTATTCTAGGTTTGCTTGTTATCTTCTAACAACTTCTTGATGATGTTGACTAGGTTTTTGTTTGAGGATTTTGCTAGTTCATTACCTTGAGGGTAATAGACAGTGGAATGGCCAAGGTTGATATGGTATTTGTTACAAAAGTATATTATTTTCTTGGATTTGAAGGCAACAAAATGATCAGTAATGAGATTTTGTGGGCATCCAAATCTAGAAAGGATGTTGTTTTCAAGAAATGAGATAATGAAAAAGTATGTGGCTTGACTAGAAGGGATGGCTTAAATCCACTTGGTAACATAATCAGTAGCTATCAATATCCATTTATGCTGGGTTGAGGAGGGTGGGTGAATTTCACCAATGAATTCTAAACCCCATTGTTGAAATGGAGTTTCTACAGAGATAGGTTTGAGGGGTAATGGTAAGAGTTTCTTCTTCCCCTCAAATAACGAGGTGCCAGCTTGGCACAAGATCCAATCCTCAAGGATCTCTTCTTGGGATTGATGTGAAAGAACACCTATTCCCCAAACTGAAACACCTTAAAAAACTTGTGATTATCTACATAACTCTTTTGTCTATCTTGTGTTGCCTTTAAATTATACTTGATAACCCACATTTCATGTTCCATCTCTGCCAACATGTCTAGTCTTATCAACACCCTATTAACTGAATCACTCCAACTGTTGGCAGTGTTACGATTTTTCCCATAGAGTGCCTCAAATAGACTCGTCCTCAGAGACTCCCGATACCCATTGTTGTAAGCAGACTCAACCAGTGGAATATACTCTTCCCACTTCCATTGTTGATGCATGAAAAACATCTTCAACATGTCCTCCAATACCCTGTTGACCTTCTTTGTCCATCTGTGTGTGGATAATAAATTGTGTTGAAGGCCAACTTTGTACCCAAACCCGCAAATAACTCTTTCCAGAACCTAGAAGTGAACTTAGCATCCCTGTCTCACACAATCTTCTTTGGAACACCATGAAACCTTACTATATCTCTGATGAAGACCTGTGCTACCTCATTAGTTGAATATGTAGACTTCAATAGAATGAATTGTGCTACCTTTGTCAACCTATCAAACACAACCATAATAGAATCATGTTGTTTGGATGTCCTCGACAAACCTGCAATGAAATCCATGGAAATGACCTCCCATTTCCACTCTCGAATCAAAACTAGATGTAGTAATCCACATGGATGCTTACATTCTGCATTTACATGTTGAAAATCCAAGCACCTATCCACAAAATTGGTCACTTCCTTGTTCAAATTCGACCAATAGTAGAACTTCTTCACTATTGTCAATGTCTTATGATATCTTGGGCATCTTGAATACATATTAGCATGAAATTCCCTCAAGATAAGCTTCTCGAGCTCACTCATGTTCGGTACATATATCTCGTCTCTAAATCTGATCAAAACATTCGCCGTGAGATAATATTCCACATCCAGATCGCCTATACCTTGTTGTGACATGTGCATAAACTCCATATATTTGTCATCCAGTTGTCCTTCCTGTAAGATCTGATCCTGTAAATATGTCTCATAGGAGCTCATAGTTGTATATGATTCACTTGTATTCTCCTGCTAAGAGCATATGCAACTCTATTTTCATCTTTAATGTACTTTATCTCAAAGTTAAATTCACTGATCATGTCCAACCATCTAGCTTGCCTAACATTCAGATTCGGTTGGCCAAATAGATACCTCAATCCACTGTGATCGCTCATGAATACGAACCTCCTACCAAGAGGATACTATCTCCACATATTCAATGCATGGATGATCCTGCCAACTCCATATCATGTGTCAAATAATTCTACTTGTGCTCATTCAGTTTCCTTGATTCATAACATACCATGTGTACTTCCTACATAAGGAATCTGCTAAGTCCTCTCTTCAAAGCACTTGTACACATTACAAACTCCTTGTCTAGAAATGAAATATTTAGAACTGGAGCATTTGTCAACAATTGCTTCAACTGCTCAAAACTGACTGCACATTCCTTTTTCCATTCAAATATCTCAACAAGAGAAAGGGATATTTATATGTAAAGCCAAGTACATCAAGGAAATTATCAAGAAATTCAAAATGGAAGATTGCAAACCCATCCTTACTCCAATGGTAACAGGTTGCAAATTGAGCATAAATGACTCATCTAAGTATGTGGATCAGAGGTTGTACAGATCTATGATTGGTACTCTTCTATATGTAACAATCCCCCAACTAGATGTTATGCAAGCAGTTGGACCAGTAGCAAGATTCCAAACAACACCAAAATAATCACATATTATTGCCATCAAAAGAATTCTTCGATATCTAAAGGGCACAACAGAATATGACTTGTGGTATCCCATGGGTAACAATCTCATTATTCAAGCCTTTACAAACGTAGATTGGGTAGGAAGCGTTGATGATCATAAGAGTACTAGTGGAGCAAAATTTTATCTAGGTGGTTGTCTTGTATCATGGTTGAGCAAAAAGAAAACCTCAATCTCGTTATCTACAGTGGAAAAAGAATACATTGTAGCGATAGATTTTTGTACTCAAGTCCTTTGGATGAAACAAAATTTGCAAGATCTTATAGTACAATTCAATGAGCCTATTCACCTCTCATGTGATAACACTAGTGCCATCAACATCTCCAATAATCCTGTCATGCATCCAAAAAAAAAGCACATTCCGATCAAATATCATTTTGTTAAAGAACAAGTCACTGAAAATAATATCAAACTTGAATTTGTTGGTACAAAAGAAAAAATCATTGATATCTTCATGAAACCTTTACCTCATGAATCATTTGAATATATTTGCTAGAAGATTTGGATTCTCCCAAGTTCTCATTAGATTTTCCTTATTCAGAAAATAAAGGGGGAGTGGAAGTGTGTATAGGTTCGCAGTATGGTTGTGTGTCAGGGGGAGTTACCCTTTGCAATTGATGTCAAAGGGAGAGAGAATGTTGTAGGAAGAGGTTTCATGATCGCAGGGGGAGTACTTGTGTTTCCATCAATGCCAAAGAGGGATATTGTTGATCAATGGTTGTCATTGATGTCAAACCAAGCAGCACCAAGGGCTACCCCTATATTGCTTGGGAATTTTAACCTACCAAATTACTATATTATGGGTCAAGGATATTTTTTATGGTTTCTACTATTTGATATGTTTCCGTTGATATATGGATCACCACGTAATTCTTCATGGTTTGAGAGATATTCATGTTTGAAGTTAGTAACACCTGTTAGTGGGCTAAAACCCCATGGGGTTGTGGCATGACACTAATAATTGGTTGTGGTCATTGAACAATCAATAATTAATAATTTTTATGCTACTAAAATCCCTCCCACGTTCACTTGTTGAAGACCCTCTCAACCTAAGCATTTATTTAAACTATGATCCTCATATCCTCCTCATGTAGGGATCTCGCTACTTGAAATAGATCATCGTGGAATTTTTGCTGTAACGTTTTTTTCTATGAATTTTCAAAAGCTTAAATTTTTATCATGTGAAGATAAAATCCTAAGGAAGCTCATGTAAAAATTTCAGATCATGTTTGAAATATTTTTGGAGATATGATCTGTGGAAGTTAGGGTTTTTTCAGGCTCTTGAACTTCATCTCAAAGAGGTGCCCTTGGGAAAATCATCATAACTCTCTCTCTGAGCATCAGATTGGAATTCTATAAAAAGTGGCAGATAGTGCATGCAATATAGTTTTATGTGTATCAATTTCAGAGCCCAAGGATGAATCAGTGACATGTGGCACACCGTACAAGTTCACTCTACTAAACTAGTCCATAATTAGGTCATTGTGAGAGATTGGGCATAAATTTGTCTTGAAGACTCCAAATTGGGTCCAACTTGTGGCATTGGAAAGAAGACTCAGAGGGCTACTACTGGACTAAAAATAACATATTGGGGATATTAAATAATAGAGATACATCAGATTCAATATCGAGCTCCTAGAAGACAAGAAAAAGCTAGATCATGTGCTGTCAAGGGCTACAGAGGACCAGACTTTCTAGGGCAGCACAACAAAGCAAGGTGCAACAAAATGATGCAGTAGAGGTAAGATCCAGGTAAGTATATTCTATATATGTATTTTCATCTCTTAATTGCATTAGGTTCTTTGTATTCTATTTTTTTTGTTTTGTTTAGCACTGACATATGCTCTGTAGGATGAGGTAAGTTTTGTTATTATCATGTCATGGGTATTTCCTTGAAGTATTTTTGCAGGTATTATATATTTATCGTGATAAGACTCAATGCATGATCTAATGTTCTGAAGAGTGAGAAAGGGTAGCATGACAAGAGCAACAATCAAGGTGCAGATCAACAACAAGAAGTTCATCACATAAAGTCTTCAAGTGGGCAGCACTACATACAATCATTGTAAAGGTGTCATTGTAAAAACATCATTGTAAAATTTGTAAAAGTGTCTATCTGCCAAGAACTGAAGAGGCAGTGTCGGGAGGTCTAGGATCATCTTTAGGTGGTTGCGTCATAGTTGGGGTTATGGTCTAGTGTGTCTTATTATTCTATATCATTATATATCATTGTAAAGTGGACCATTTTCCCTGGTACGTGATTCCATTCTTATTTTATTCTTCTATAGGGTGGTAGGCTGGTGCTAGGCTGGTGCATGAAGTCACCAATAGGTTCAAGCCTGTGAAAATTTTAGGGTGGTAGGGTGGTGCTAGGGTGAGTTGTAGCTCATTAGGTGTTGGGGCATCCATTCAATTGAATACTGAAGGATCTCAGGCATTGGAGCATCCATCCAGTGGGAGCTGGAGAAGGATGCTTTTATAGATTCTAGGAAGTTGGAGCTTTATTTTCAATTGGAGTTGAATATTAAAGAATTATTAGAAAATAATTCGAGTGGTTTTTTTCCTGGAGGGGTTTCCACCTTAAAAGCTGTGTGCATTTTTGTTCCTTTTGTTTACTGCTATCATTGTACAAACACTGATAATAATGGAAGATTAACTAATTCTAAGAAAGATTAATAAAAATACTAATTGAAAGGAATACTGATTCACCCCCCCTTCTCAATATTTCCAACACAAGCTCTGAGAAGCGGGAAAATAAATGAACTAGCAGAGGGCACAAAAGCTCCAAGAGGGAAGGGAAGAGAATAACAAGGGCCAGCTCAAGAGCAGGAGAGAGATGTTGCACTGAGGGAGGGGAGGGCAATGTGAGCAACATAAGGGAGGGAGGGGAAATAATAGAGGATGGAGATGCGGGAGGAGTGATAAGGGAGGGGCGAATAAGGGGAGGGAAGGGCATCAAGATCATGATATATGTGAGGGGGAAGGTATGGGCAAGGCAGAGGAGGTGGGAGAAATTTGAGGAGGAACAGATGCAGAAAAGGGTCATCATGACGGGGAGATGCATGGGGAGGATCTAGGGATAGGGGTGAGGAACGTGTTTCCTTGGGAGTGAAGTTGACTAGGGGGTTTGGAGAAGGCTGAGTTCGCCAAAGAGTCCACTTTTTTATTATTCACCTTGAGAACATGATAAAATGAAAGATCCCTGATATCTTGGGCAAGGTTGAGATTTCTGATTATGAGTCTGTTGAGGTTAATGTTGGGGTTCGTTGAGGAATTCAACATTAGTCGGATGGAAATGGAGGAGTCTCTGAAAACCATAACATTTTTTATTTTGAGTTTCTTGATTAATTGAAGCCCTTGCATCTGGGAATAAGAGTCAACCTTGTTTTTTGTCTTTTGCCCCAATCCCCATTCAAAGGAGGCAATGTGATTTCCATGTTGATCCATGATGAGACCACCTGCTCTAGCTACGCCAGTATTTGATTTTGAGGCCCCATCAAAGAAGAACTTGAGTTGGCATGAAATATCATGCCATTCTAAAAATTCCTTCTCTTTTAATCTAACCTTCCACTGCTCATTATGGATGGGTTACCTTACCATGGATTTATGGTAACCCAGGAGATGATCAAGCACACATTTGAAAATTTTATTTTCCTCAACTTGCAAGTCATTTATGTTGAAGTAACTATTGCTCTTAGCTAAAATGGTCTCAACAATTAGACTCCAAGTCTTACTTTGCACTGTTTACACACATGGATTTTGGTCACGGAAGATGACTTTGTTCCTCATGAGCCATATGTTCCATAGAAGGAAATTAGGAAAGGTTTCCCAGATTCATTTGACGATGTTCTTTCCCTTTTTTGGACAGGGGTATTTCTTTTTCCATTTTTCTATTGAATTAAAACAGTGGAATTTGTGTCAATCTCCATCAGAAGCGGGGAATAGAGATGTCTCTAGTAGTTTTGGGTGAAAGAACAATCAACGAAAATATTTTGAATAGATTCCTCAGCGACATTTCATAGAGGCAATATAGAGGCTCCCTAAATACCTTTATTTTTCAGATTATCAACAGTCAGGATCTTCCCCTTTTCTAAGATCCAAGTAAAGATTTTTATTTTGGGTAGGGCCTCAGATTTCCATACTTACTTCCAGGCCACCCACGGAGGGGAGGGGTGGGTGTCACTGAGGAGGGTCTCGTATCCTGATTTGATGGAGTAGGGGGATCTAGTGGGATCCCATCTGAAGCTGTTTTCTTCTCCCTTTTATAAAGGGGAAACATTGTTGAGCATGATTGCAAGTGTTTCTCTGTCATTATGAAGATGAGAGGGGAGTTTTGGGAATATCCAGTTGCTCCAATGATTGCTACTTTCTTTCCAGCATGAAATATGGTTTAGAGAATTAATGCTAAGTCCCCTAAGATGAAGATGAATGCGAAGGAGTCTCATATCAATTGCAAGGGGTGGCTTGTCCATGATTTTATCTTTCCATATATCAGTGTTGTGACCCCCAAGAGAAACTTTGGAGGTGTGATTGCAAAGAAAGGGAATAGCTTTCTTGCAAAGTGACCAAATGCGAGAGCATGGTCTGTTTGGGATCGATTAATCTAGGGCAAATTTTTCCTGCGACTGAGAGGTATTTCCTCTCCAAGACTTTCTTACACCATGAATTATTTCCTGTAATGATTCTCCATACGATTTTGCCTCCAAAGGCCAGATTTAGATGTTGAGGGATGCAAATGGCTAAACCTCCATACTCATACTTATCAGTAACTTGTCTCCATTTTAGTAAGTTTAACTTCCTTTTTTATTTCTTGCCTCCTTTCCATAAGAAATATATGAGAATGGAATCCATTTTATTTTGAACGCTGATAAGGGCTTGTAAGAGGGAAAATTGATATAAGGGTAGGGAATAGAGAACAAATTTTATAAGGATCAAGCGCCCTTCCATGTTGAGCCAAGAGGCTCCCCATTGAAGAATTTTACTTTTCATCTTATCGAGGGTAATATTACATATCTCATTCTTCAGAGGGCTGCAGCTGAGAGGCATCCTAAGGTAATTGAAATGATTCTAGTTCCATTTATAAGGGACCTCAAATATTTGAGAAATGTTGTGAATGGTGTTCTTTGTTGCATTCCAGTTGCATATGTAACTTTTTATATAATTGATTTGGCCTCTTAAGTAATGCATAAATATGTCAAGAAAGGTCTTGAATCTTCTGGGTACTATACTGGTTGCTCCTCCCATTAGTAATGTATCATTAGCAAACTAGGAATGGTTGATATTTTTAGTCCCTTTACAGAATTTGATACCTGTGATTAAGCCCACTCTGCAGTTGTAGTCCAGGGCTCTACTGAAGGATTCTGCCATGAGGATGAAGAGGAAAGGGGATAGGGAGCATTCTTGCCTAAGGCCTCTAAAAGATTGGAAGAAAGGGCCTGGCCTCTCGTTGATAAGGGGAGAGGTCCAGGGGTGAGAGATGCAAACCTGGATGAGGGAGATGATTTCTTCATTGAAGCCAATTTTCTGAAGGACAGAGTAGAGAAAGGAGTGTCTTACCCTGTCAAAGGCATTGGCTAGGTCCAGCTTAAGAAAAAAACCCTTTTCTGATCTAATCATACTGGAGTGAATAGCTTCTTGAACCGAAAGGATGGAGTCTATGATTTGTCGGTTGGCTAAGAGTCCTTCTTGATTTTTAGAGATAATACTGGGGAGAAAGGTTTTTATGCAGGTGGGTAGAATTTTAGTGATGATTTTGTAGGAGGAGTTGCATAGGGATATAGGTGGGAATCTGGAGAAGGTGGAAGGGCAAGCTTCTTTAGGAATAAGAGCAAGATAAGTCGCGTTTTTGGATCCACCTATATTTTTTTCCTTTGGCTCTAATGGATCATTTTGATGAGGTATTTTTTGATTGTCTGCCAGAAGGTCCTATAGAAGCTGATGGAGAATCCATCAAGCCTAGGGGCTTTGTCTGGATGAAGAGTCCAAATTTCTTTGATAAACTTATCTTCACCAATGTCATTGGAAAGGTTAGCATTGATTTCATCAGTGATCATGTTTGGGGTGTGCTACAAGAGGTCTTCATAATCCTCAATCCCCATGTTCTCTGTTAGAAAATTTTTGTAATGTTGATGCACTCCCAATTCGATCTCAGCTTGTTATTTTACTGTATTTCCCCCATCATATTTTATGTCAGAGATGGTGTTCTTGGAGGTTCTGAATTTTGATTGTTTATGAAAGAATGAGGTGTTCTTGTCCCCAAACTGGAGCCAGAGAGTCCTGGATTTAATCCTCCATTTTTGTTCCTCCTTTTTGTTCGAATTGTACATTTTCTAATACAATTACTTTTTGTGGTATTGCTTCTCCTTGGTAATACCATGCTCCTCTATGTCTCTTTGGACTTCATCAAGCCCCCACTTCACATCCTGTTTGACTAATTTCGGCTCTCTATAATGATCTTTAGCCCAACCTTTGAGGGTTGTACGTATGAGTTTCAATTTCATCTCCCATCTAAACAGGGGAGATCTAGCTACCTATGTTCACCATGTGTCTTCCACGATTGTTCTTGCATCCTGAAATTCAAACCAAAGAAGGTTGAAGCGGAAGGGGAGGGGCCCAAGGTTAGGTTGCTCTCGAAGAAACAAAGTGACATGGTAGTGGTCCGAGGCTGAGCATGGCAGGATGGTGGAAGTGGTTACGTTTAAGAGGGAAATGAGAGAGGTTCTTGGGAGAGATGTCCACAATTGCTCCATGTGAAGCTGCGGTTCTTGGGAGAGATGTCCACAAAATCATGGTCAATCATGATGTGCTCCAAAAGGTCTCTTGAAGGGTCGAGAGAGAAAACACCCCCTATTTTCTCCTTTGGATGCATAACCAAGTTTAGATCGCCTCCTATAATAATATTATTGCCACCTTCATCTTCCATGTTAGTTTGGAGCAACTGCCAACACACTTCTTTGTCACGATAGTGGTTGGGACCATAGATGATGTAAACTGTTATCATGATATCTATTTTCTCATTGTGCAACTTGACCTTTATCCAGTGGTGGTTCTTGATGCTTGATTGATGTCGCCATGTATTTTTATTCCAGCTTGTGGCGATTCCTCCAGATGCGCCTCTAGATCCTACCATTGTGCCTGCATAGTTTTTGTGTCTGTTTATGATTTACTCCATATCGATTTCTTCCTGTTTGGTTTCTTGAAGAAGAATGATGTCTGCATGTTCTTGATTGATGAGATCCTTTAGGTCATTGATTTTAGAGGGGTGCCCTAATCTCTTAAATTTCCATGTGAGGGCTTTCATTATTTAAGGGTTGAGGGTAAGTACCCAGACTTCCCTCTTGTGGCTTGTTGACTTGGTTCTTTGCTATTATTCCCTCCTATAAAGGTCTCTATTGGTTTTTGTGTTCCCAGAGCTATGTCCTTCTGGTATGCCTCTTCCCTGAGGTGTTTGGTGGTTTTCCTGCCTGGTCCATATTTTTTAGTTATTTTCAAGATAGGCCCCAATCCTTTGCTTAATTTCTAGTGATGACATGAGCGGATGAGGGTTCAGATGCAGAGGGGGGAGGGTCAGATTTGGTAGGGGAAAATGGGGGTATGAAATCAGAAGGGGAAGGGAAGGAGGAGTGGAGAGGGGGGTCCTCAACAATAGAGGACAAGGAAGAGAAGAGGTTAGTGGATATCAAAGAAGGACCAGGAGGAGGCTAAGAGGGGATTAGACGGGGATCAGGAGGGGAGGGGTTGCTAGGAACGATAGTCAATGAAGAGGGATGGGATGTCGAAGGAGCAGTGGATTTAGAGTTGGAAGAGGATTTTTTTTTTTTGATGGCTTCCCACTAAGGTTCAGAATTTTCAGAATTAGCAATCTCAATCGTTTTCAGACATCTATTTGCAAAATGACTGTATTCGTGGAATACCTTACATTTAAAGGGTAGTTGTTCATAATCCAGCTATTGGATATGCATCCATTTATCCACCTTTAGCTTAATCTCCTTATGGATTCCTTTCCCTAGATCAACCTCAACACAAATCCTAGCGCATGCTTGCATGTTGTCCTTCGGTTTGCTTTTGTTTATGAAATTTCCAACAACATTTCTGATTACTCTAACAGAATCGTCCCCCCAGCAATGCATAGGAAGATGGGGGAGCTGAAACCATACAGGGATCACATTTGGGACATCTAGCTCTGGGTCAAAATCTGGGGTCCATTTTTTCAAACAGAGCCCCCTCGTATCCATAATATATGGCCCATTTTTTAAGATCAGATCTTTATCTTCCTTTCTTTTAAAGTGGAAGGTAAACAAACCCCTTCCGTAGAATCTAATGGAGATTTTACCTTGTGTTTTGTCTAGCCAGTTGTGTTCGACCCATTTCTGTACAGTCTTGGGCGACGGCCATAGGCCTGTGAATTTCCCTATGAGCCCTTTCTTTGCAAGGGAGAGAGCGTCCATTCGAGGAATCGTCACAGGCAGGGCAACTTCCTGTATTCCGTCCAACTTCTTTACGAATTTTGAGATCGTAGGCCATTGTTGAGGGGGATCTAGGGAAGTTATGAGGGCCGAGAAGGCCAGGGCGTGATCGAAAGGGGAAGCCTCCTTTGGGATGGACTCTTGAGTGGCCATGGGGCCAACAGTGGAAGCAACGATCAGGGGCGAGGACGACAGCTCAAAGCTTCAGGCTAGGGCACCGAATTAAGTGGGATGTTGAGTCAATTATTTATATTACATTATTTTCGTACTAATGGTTTCTTTGGATTAGAGATAACTATCTAATGGGTTTTGTATGGGTTACCCTCAACCAATTCTTCCTATCAACGATATTCTTTGGCTTACTGTAAATCATCACATCATCAGGGGTTTTCATAGATTTACCCTTATTAATTACAAAAAAAAATCTTTTTATTATGGTTAAGGATTACAAGATGAAAACACTCATAATTTGATTAATCAAAGAGTGACTGGAAAATAAATTAACAACTTTGACCAACCATGGGAAGTTGACATTGCTAATTTGACTTCCCCTTAATGAAAATTGACTATTGAAGACCAACTAGATAATAATTTTTTTATTTGGGGTTTTCATTTATCGTTGGAAGATTTCATCATCTTCCATGTTAAGTTCACTTTCAAACATACCACTGGGATCATCAATATAAGTCTCATAACATGAGAGACCCACATCTATGTCACTATTATTCACATCAATAAAATCACAAGAAAAATCAAACTTTTGGATCAAATCACTAGGTGTCACAAGAAAAATTAAGCGTTTTGATCAAATCACTAGTGTGATCAGAACAATCAAGCTTTTGATCAAATCACTTATATCATATGTTGCATCACACATTAGGTTTTCTTGGTTTATGTACTTTAGCTCATCTAGTAAAACTAACAAATTCTTAATATATCGATGTTTGAGTTCAATAATTATGCCTATTATTAAATTATTTTCATTTTAACATATAAATCACCCATTTATCTTTTGAATCTAACCCTTTTTCTAGTTCACTCATGCATTATGTAGTAAGACTAACACATTATGTAGTAAAACTAACAAATTGTTAATAAATCAATGTTTGACTTCAATAATTATGCTTATTATTGAATTATTATTTTTTGTATAACTTAATTTTTGAAATAATTTGATTTTATGATTAGCAATTTTCAACCTTTGCCCATTGTAAAAAAAAACCAATTATTTCAAACTTACTCATACAATAAAATCTTAAACATACGTACATAAACACAACAACAAACATAAAACACTAATTAACATCCATCTTTATCTTAAAATTTTACAAATTATTAATTTTTCTAAATCATATATTTTATGTAACAACATTTTTTAAAGCTTTTATACTTCTCATTTTTAATTCATCTTCCTCTATATCTTATAAAATTCTTGCTATTATTATTATTAATTTATAAAATAAATAACAACTCCATTACCAACCATTAAAAATAAATAAAACCCAAAACTTTCCACAATGTTTCTCCTCACTTTACTCTTACCCAATTTGTTTTCATAGGATCTAACAATATCTTAATCTCTTTTTATATTTTCTTGTGTGAGTGATAAAACAATCTAAATCATAGAACAGTGAAAGATCCAACCAAATCATTAGGTGGTTGCCACCACAGGAAATGGGTGCCCAGATATACCTCAAAAAATTCTACCCACTCCACCCTCGTAACAATCTCCATTTATAAAAAATAATCGGACATATAATAAAATACCTCAACGCTGTTTTTCATTGTTACTTTTTGTAGATATGGATAATTATTTTTCTTAAGATCTTGATGGTATATTTACGGATTTTCCAATTATAAAAGATAATGAAAGATATTACTTTTAATTATATATAAGTTTTAAAAATACAACTATTAAACTTTTATTGTTTATTTATGAAGTCTTTGTTATGATAATATAATAAAACAATTAAACTTTTATTGTTTATTTATGAAGTCTTTGTTCTGATAATATGCCAGTCATTTGCCTACTGCATAGTGGTGTTCATGGAGTTACCGTTATTTCAACTTCAACATCAACAATTCCATTATTTCTGTCCACAAATTCAACGTAGCAACAGAAGATTAACAATTAGAGTAGACCCAGATATTTGGATTCTGGGATTTTGACAGCCACGTGAAAGGCTCAGTAATTCTTCTGTTTGAGTGCGCCCACGTGAAAGGCTTAGCAATTCTTCTGTATCAATATCAGGCAGCACGCTTCACATCAACCACAGGCTTCTAACTTTTTAGCAACTCCACCACTGCAAGCTGTATGGCAGTCCTTTTGGGCAAGATAAGCTTTTCAATGAATTTGATGTTATTTTTGACTTGCATACCATTAATTGTTTTTTTTCTTTTTTTTTTAAATTCCCAGAAATGATTTCTATTATAATGAAAAGTGTTATATTTCTATTATAATGAAAAGTGTTATATTGAATGTTATTTTGACTTTCATATCAAATATGTTCGGTAAGTCATATTATATTAATAGAGCTGACGTGATGGGTTGAGTAGTTGGTTTGTGTGAAGATTAGTATTTGGTATCATATTATATTTGTAATATTTTAAATTAAGGAAATGCTACAACAATGAGAATATGTTAAGATATTTTAAAGTTGGAGATCGAGCCATATGCAAACACAAAAATGGAGTAGCAGTGACACTTACTCATAGAAATGTGAGAAATATCCATAGCCATTTTATTTAGTAATAGCAGCAACAATGTATACAAGATCTTGACGAAAATGTTATTCAAGATAGGCAATGCTCAACCTTAAGAGACAAGTACATAAATCATGATAAAACACTGCTACACAAGTGTGCCCAAGCTATGACTGCGCAGTTTTATAAGAGCAATTGCATGTTAATATATGTCAAAGACATGGATATACAAATATGTGGCCCATATAACATTGGGAGTGAAGATCTGAGCTCCCAAAGGCTACCTCAAGTCAATCCTGGAAGGATTGGCTATAATATACAAAATCTGCAAAATGTCGGAGTTGCTGGGTAGCAGCTGCAACTCAAGAACTTGAAATAAGTGGAGAAGGCTGAAGATGCTGCATCCGATGAAAGACATCCTCCAATGGATCTCTAGAGTGAAATGCTGATTCTCTCACCTAAGATCTCACCCTCTAAATGTTGGCAATATGATGTAGAGTGTTGTCCTTGATGGCAACCCACTTGATGAAGATGATGGCAACCTACTTGACGAAGTTGTTCTTGACTTGATGAACTTGCTAAATAATGTGAATTTGATGTATCTACAATCAGTACAGAAGGTAATGATGAAAGGAATTTCAGTATGTGCCAGAACATTGATGAAAAGTGTGTGTCTCAAGGCATACGCGGGTTTGTCCAGGCGAAGTAGTGTATGCACGCGGGAAAGTACGTGCCAAGTCGCGTATGCTCAATTGCGTTCTAAATTAATAAAACCAAGGGACATTACCATGGTTTTGACCCATTGCATTAAGCGCTGGATTGTCTATGAGATCCCGTCCAGGAATACCATTGGAAGTTATGTGGTTTTGGCTCATGGTATTGATAAAGGGTAACCCTATATAAGGAGAAGAAATTCATTGTGCAAGGGTGTGCATGACTCTGGGCTTTGATGAATACTTCACGTTGAACCCTGTTCCTAATTGATAGATCTGAATCTATGATGCACCTATGAACATGATGAAGGCTCAAGATCTCTAGATCTAGAAATGGTGAATGTCAAGGATGATCTGAAAAGAAGTAAGGAAGACCTGGCGCAATCCTGTTGAAGAGATTGAGGAAATCTGGGTAAGTTCATAGATCTGGTCTGTACTGCAAAGTTTATATTTTGTAGATCTATACGCAGGTTTGTTTCATGAAAAGTGCGTGTATATGCGGGTCTGTGGAAGGAAAAGCGCGTATGCGCAGTTAGGCTTTTTCCCTAGAAAATGCACTGAAGTATACGCGGGTTCGTCTTCTGGAAAGAGCGTATATACGTGGGTCTGATCAAATAAAAGCGCGTATGATTTCTGATCTAATGATTGCTGAAGGTTGAATGTGTTTCTGCATATCTATTCTAAAGTCTGGGTTATATTTGATATTCTGGTTACAATGGTCTCACTGTTCTATTTGAAGCATTGAGCAAGACATGATTATTGATAAGTGAAGGGTTGTGTTGAAGCTGTTTGATCCAATTTGAAAATTGATGAAACGTGGTCTGCAGTGGTACTGAGGGTCGAAGCCTTCAGTCAGGGGGTCGTAGCTCCCTTCCAGGAGAGGCTGGTAAACGAGAGCAGGGGGTTGTAGCTCCCTTCCAGGATAGGCTGGTAAACGAGAGAAGTTTTTAGCCTTCTGCAGGTGGGTGCCTGCGTGCTGGTTTGAGTCTGCACCAGTACATGATTGTAAGAAGTTTTCTTAATAATAAATTTTGAAGGCTAAAGCAACGACATCAGTGGTTTTCTCCCGAATTGGGTTTCCACCAAAAAATCCGGGTGTCCATGTGTGTTGCATATGTGTGATGATTATTCTATTCTGTCTGCACCTATTTACTGTTTCTAAAATATATGATGAATGAATAATGCAATGATCTGAGTTAAGATTCAAACACATAATTAGATCTCTGGACATATGCGAGTTCTGTAAAGGATATCCGTGTATATATGCTAGTTTCCTTCAGTAAAGTAGCGTATGGGTTTTTAGAAAGGAAAAAGTAAAAATTTGATTGTCTGCACTAAATACTGATTCACCCCCCCCCTCCTCCCCCCCCCCCTCAGTATTTTTCCCAACACTAAACATATCTGCAAAGCCCCACATCATTTGCTCACTAGAAATAATGCAATCACTGAAGCAAACTGTGTTGTAGGGGCAAGAGAATGGGTTGGCCCAATGCCAAGATCTTAAATCAGCTCCAAATGCCTCCAAACTGATCTCTCAAAGGAAAGAGAGACTCTTCCTCTGAAAAATAGCTGATGGAAGTGGTGTAGTGAGCCCTCATTTCAACACCCTGCAACACAACATTATTCTGTTGCAGAAATAATGTTGTCTTGGAGGAGGATGCTTGGCCTCAAGTCTGGATGTGAGGAAAATCAATGCAATCCCTCAAGATGCCTCTCAAGAAAGAGAGGAAATCTTAAACAGGAATCCCTCGTGCTAAGCAGCACTGCAACTCAGCTAAACAGCTGGAGATTGCACAAAGTCTGAATAGACCATAAAATTAACAATACATAACATAAGAAACAATAGCTACCTTGCCCTCCTTTTAAACAAGTGAAGGCCCCCTCTCCATGGGTCCCACTCCTTTTAGGGTTTCCTCCACCAATTAACCCTCTTCCCATTCATATTGCGCTGTTTCTCTAAGTGTTCTCCACCTCTTATTCCAACACTATTGCCTTGGTCAAACTTGACCATGTCCACTTGCAAATGACCCTGTTTACACATGAGGGTGTGAAAACCAGCTCCAATGATGATCCCCCTTCCATGCTATGAGGGATTTTATTGAGATTTTCATTATGCATGGGCCTCTTTACCCATTTATTCTCCTCCTAGGTGAAATCAACAAAAATTAATATTCCAATTTATTGTAGGAAAATTTTGGAATATTACATATTAATAGAGTTGAGGTAATGGGTTGAGGAGTTGGTTTATGTGAAGATTAGTTTTTGTTAAATTATTGTTTTAAATTTAATGGGAGATTATTGCTTTAAATTATAATAGAGTTGAGGTAATGGGTTGAGTAGTTGGTTTGTGTGAAGATTAGTTTCTGTTAGATTATTGCTTTAAATTTAATGAGATATTATTGCTTTAAATTCTATGAGAGGGGTAGAGGATGAGATATATTTGCAGCATAAAATTATTTCATCAAGTATTGAAGCTTTATTAAGCATAGTTTTTTTTACAAATTAAGAAAACTATTCTTCCATTCATCATTAAAGCTAACTTTAACATAAAACTCAAATTAAAAAATGATATTGAAATTAGTGTTGATCCCAATTCCTAAATTCAAATCATCTTAAGAAAAATTATACTCTATATAAATAAAATATCAAAATTAATTATAAAATGATCAAAAATAATATATATATCTCAATTCCTAAATTCAAACCCTCTTTAAAAAAAATTATACTCTATATAAATAAAATATCAAAATTAATTATAAAATGATAAAAAATAAAATATATATCTCAATTCCTAAATTCAAATCCTCTTTAAAAAAAATTATAATCTATATAAATAAAATATCAAAAATTATATATATATATGGATCACACAACGAGATCATCTTTGGATATCGTGCTCAACCATCTCTATAATCGTGTTTTTATAAACCATCAAGTGAATTTATGATATTCTCACCTTATTTAGCTTTTCATATCATGCGCATATTTATAGCATGCTACAAAGTAATTATATTATTTACTTAATTTTTTAAAGATACTTTAATAATAGGTAATTTAATATAATATTATGAAATTATGCTCTAAAACGTTTTGATGTGTTATTAATGGTTCATTTTAAATGGAGTTATATATGGAAAGATTTTGATATATTGGTATATAATTTATTAATTTTTTAAATTTTTTTTGTGCATGAGAATCAGAAAATATGACTTGTAGGGTCCATTTTAATGGTGAATATAAATTTGGAGATTTAGGGTTAAGAACTTTTTAAAGCTATTTTGAAACATCAAACAATTTTTTTTTTGGGTTAAAAATTTGTGAGGATTAGTTCTGGTCTCTCAATGTTGTTTTACACATCAAAAACGTTCTCTCAACGTTGTTTTACACATCAAAAACGTTCTCTCAACGTTGTTTTACACATCAAAACCTTTCCAATTGGCCAAAGTGACAATGACTAGAGTTTGTATGTGAAAGCAATGTGCCCCACAAATTCATCTACCTTGTTGATCACCATGTGGTAGTAAGTGGATGAAATGTCAACACCCATAACTCATGTAGGGCTAGTCATGTATGGACTTTGAAGAAAATTCTAGAAAGTCTAAAACCCCAACACTAATTAAGGGTTGAGATATGCAAAAACCATAACCCTAGACAACTGTTAGTAGATGTTGAATATCAGGCTACTAAGAGGATAGGAAGTTCCATTTTTTTAGCATTGTACGTATTCTATAGTTGAGTAAATCATCTAAGGATGGGATTTAAGAACATAATAGAGGGGAAAGAAGACCTCTAGTAGCCACTCAAGCCACAGTTTTGAAGGAAACTCCATATTGAGTGCATATTTCTTTGTATTTGTATTTTCATAATTAAAGAAAATAGAATAGAGAATATGTCTCAAATTTTAGCCGATTTTTCTCCTGTATCGGGTTTCTTTGGATACATCTTATGCTCATTTGTGTGAATGGTAATTTGTTTATTTTCTTGTTCTTTCATTTTCATTTTTTTCAGTTATTTTCATGAATTTGAATATTAAACTAGTAACAATGAATAGGAGGTCTAAGGAAACAAATTGAATAGTAAAATATTTCATAATATTACAATATCTATTATGATAAAAGAATATGCACAACAATTTATAGATCACTTAAATAGGAAGAACTAGAATAATTCATCGATTTTGCATTGCTCTGTGTTGGCATTTGGCCTTTGACCACACCAACATGCCAACATCTATAAAAAATTTGATTTGAGTGTGCCAAAACAACACCGATTTTATTTGAAATGTCCAAAGAAAATTCAATATTAATACTCAGTGTGTCAATCTATAACAATCCCAATGCTATAACTTTGGCTCTAGCAGTAAGCAATCACATCTCCTTTGATTGATGACTCAACCACAAAGTAGGGACACTACTTAGATTCAAAAATACGAATTTAAATTTGAATCAATTAATATATAAAACTATTTGAATTAATATGTTATGCATGTAATTAACTAAAACAAAAAAATGGGTAAAAGCATGGAGTTGGGTTACACTTTTTGGAAAGGGAGGGTGTGTTTAGGTGAAAAACAGAGGGTTCTATTTAGCATTTTAAATCCTTAATCAAGTCATTTTTAAGTGATCGATTAAGCTCCTTGAGCGCTAAAAAAATACCTTAATTGAGCTCCTGAGTACCCTCGTAAGGGAGAGGTGTGCAATTCCAAAAGAATATTTTGTTTGAGTTGGGAATTCTTACAAAGATATAAGCGATATTTGTACCATAATGAATAATTTTTCCAGCTAATGTATTAGATGTACTAGGATCTTGCTGCAACTTTTGAATGAGTGTCAACACCTCTTCATCATTCTTCTATTCATCCCTTGCTTTGGTTATCCACTCAAGTTTGATAATAGAAATGGCACAAAGAAATTTTTCCACATCCTCATCCTTTCTTGAGAGTGCAATGTGCATCTGAAACAACATTTTACTTCCCTTTTTTGTAGATGATGTCAAAGTCATAATCCAACATCTTTGTGATCCATTTTTGTTTTTATTCTGAAGATAATATTTGTTCCAAAAAGTATTTAAGACTATCATGATCTGTTTTTACCTTGAAGTGTCTTCCCATCAGGTAAGGTAGCCATTGCTTTAGTGCATGTAGTATTTCCAACATTTCCTTCTCATAAATAGGTTTGTGTAAATACTTTCCTTTTTATTGGACGACTTTCAAAAGAAATGGGTCTTCCTTATTTCATTAAATCCGCACCAATTCCATTTCTTGAGGAATCACATTCCATAATAAAGGTTTTTGTGAAGTATGGCGTAGCTAAGACTCATGCTTGGCACATTCCCTCTTTAAGATATTCAAAGGCCTTAGTTGCTTCTAGACTCTAAGAAAATGCATCTTTCTTCAGTAATGATGTTATAGGTGTTGCTATTCTCCAATAATTCTTAACAAACTTGTGAAAATACCCTGTCAACCCGAGAAATCCTCGAAGATGATTTATGGTTGTGGGGATTTTCCATTCCTTAATGGATTTAATTTTGTTAGGATCTACATTAACACCCTCATGAGATACAATATGACCCAAATATTCCACCCCCTATACTCCAAAGAAACATTTCGATGTTTTTTCATATAATTGTACCCCCTCCAATAGTTTTAAGACCCTGTCAACATGTTGAACATGATCCTTCGAAGACATGATGTAGATTAGTAAATCATCCAAAAATACTATCACAATTTTTCTAAGAAAGTATAGAAATTTGAATAACTGATATGTTATCCACCGAGATTCTCCTGATCACACACTATTTTATCTTCATCCACAATACATAATCTCTTCTACCATTTATCATCACACTCGGAAATAAAATCAATTGCATGTACACATTAAAGCCATAAAAATTTACACATATGAACACAATATGTAATGGGAAAGCTTAAAGCTGAAAACCCCCAACTATCTGTATATTATATATGTCATAGAGATCATGTAACAATCATCATACAAAGCTCCTTACAAGCTCTCAGTATAATATCCACTTGCTATACACTAATCAGGCTTGATCTTGCAAAACCCATGCACCGATCTTTGCCAGCCTTTAGCCTGCCTTTACTGCGCAATCCCTGCTGAAGAATGCCTCTTGATGAGAATATATTACCCCAGCCTTGCTAACACATTATTTATAGGCATATATACTAATTGTTGGATGCAAATCATGCATCACTTATAGTCACAACTGATAGTCACACTTGCCCTTTCACCTATCTTTGCACTGGTCTCCACTGAAACTGTCCATGCACTGAAGTTAAATGATGTATTCTTTAGTTGATTAATGAGTTTATAATTAGTGAATTAATTAATAATTAATTCACACCACTCTCACTAATTGTATCAATCAGTTAAACTAGATACAATTAGCTCAACTATGTTTAGATTAGTTAAAGTGAACACAACTCCATTAACTTCCTCAATCAACTCCACCAAACTCTCACACATGAGTTCTAACTGAAGTATCCATGCAATAGCTCCACTTAACCCTTAGGAATAGCATAATTCCTTTTGTCAGCTCTTGTGCCACATCTGTGCACTTAACTGAAGTGCTCCAAGAGAATAAGATAATGTTTAAAGTCCAAATATTATTAAGAGCTAATAATATTAGACATATCTATTTTTAGACTGGCAATCTAAAAATAGATTCTACCCAATATGTCTAAAAATAGAAATCCATATATTTTTCCAACTTGACCAACCATCCATAAATAGCATCCTGCAACTTATAGAATATGCCCCATATGTCTAAAAATAGACATAGTCTAAAAATAGACTTTGTGACAAAAATCACTTGTGTGGCCCCCACCTAGTTTTGGTGATCACTTTCCAACTAGATCGTAGAATGATGTTTTAGGATGCCTCCTTCACTGTTTCTTGTTGCAATCTTCAACACTCCCTCTCAAAAAGAAAGGACTATCCTTGCATGTGACATGCAACTCCATGCATTCACCCTACAACCTTTGCAAGCGCCATGCATCTCCATGCATTTGCTTTGCAACTCTCCCGAAACTGAATAGGCTCCAAACAACTCAATCAATCTGATGCATATATCATCAAAGTTTTAGACTTCTGCTTAGTTACTACACATATCTTCAAGAACCACTGCATTGTTGAACTCTGCACCCATGCACTCTACACTTGTTGTCAACTCTAAACCGCGCGTCAGTATCTGACACTGTCACTTTGATCTGCCTACATGAGTCCAAATGATCATGCTATCGCTGCACCAGGCACCTCAGGCTAGGTTCAATTCATGAGATCCACACCATATCCATGAATCCTGCCCAGAAATCTCCACCTGGGATTACTCATGCATGTCGCCCCACCTCTCACCTGGTGGTATAGTTGCATGCACTCCCTCTGCCCATCTGGCACGAAATTTCTCTGCATGAGTGGTTTCTCCCACTCCATGATCCTCATCTTGTGGTTGCTCCACATCTCGAGGTTCACTCTTACCTTCATGCAAAACTTGTTCCCTCTCAAGCATCCATTGCATGTCTTTCTTGCACTTCCTAATAGTAGGAAGCTCCGTAGACATCCCATATACTTCAAGTCTGTAGACATTCTTTGTTCGAATCCCAACCTTCTTGACTTGTCCTTACTCATCCACACTAACTCCTACACTCCCAAGATCATCCCTGTAGTGGACAAACTTTGTCAAGTATACCAGAATAGTGTCATTCTTCTCCATTTTTATTTTCCCGAGTTTATCCTAAAACTCAACCGCTTCAATGCTTAGCAATTGCTCCAATGATCAATATCGCTCTGATACCATGTAGAATGAATTACCCCCAACTATTTGTAGAAATCCCATCTACTTCAAGTTTGTAGAGATTATTTGCTCGAATCCCAACCTTCTTGACTTGTCCTTCCTCATCCACACTAACTCCTACACCCTGCTCATCATCTCTAAAGTGGAAAACTTTGTCAAGTATACCGTAATAGTGTCATTCTTCTCCATTTTTATTTTCCTGAGTTTATCCTAAAAACTCAACCGCTTCAATGTTTTGCAATTGCTCCAATGATCAATCTCGATCCAATACCATGTAGAAATTTGAATAACTAATATGTTATCCACCGAGATTCTCCTAATCACACACTATTTTATCTTCATGCAAAATACATAATCTCTTCTACCATTGATCATTACATGCGGAAATAAAATCAATTGCATGCACACATTAAAGCCATAAAAATTTACACATATGAACACAGTATGTAATGGGAAAGCTTAAAGCTGAAAACCCCAACTATCTGTATATTATATATGTCATAGAGATCATGTAACAATCATCATGCAAAGCTCCTCACAAGCTCTCAGTATAATCTCCACTTGCTACACACTAATTAGGCTTGATCTTGCAAAACACATGCACCGATCTTTGCTAGCCTTTAGCCTGCCTCTACTACGCAATCCCTGCTGAAGAATGCCTCTTGATGAGAAGTTTTTTTATTACCCCAGCCTTGCTCACGCAGTGTTTATAGGCATCTCTACTGATTTTTGGATGCAAACCATGCATCACTTATAGTCACAACTGATAGTCACACTTTCCCTTTCACCTATCTCTGCACTGTTCTCCACTGAAACTGTCCATGCACTGAAGTTAACTAATGTATTCTTTAGTTGATTAATGAGTTTATAATTAGTGAATTAATTAATAATTAATTCACACCACTCTCACTAATTGTATCAATCAGTTAAACTAGATACACCAGTCAACCATGTTTTGCATTAGTTAAACCGAACACAACTCCATTAACTTCCTCAATCAACTCCACCAAACTCGTCACATGAGTCAAAATTTAAGTATCCATGCAATAGCTCCACTTAACCCTCATGAATAGCATAATTCCTTCTGTCAGCTCCTATTTCACATTTGTGCACTTAACTGAAGTTCTCCAAGAGAATAAGATAATGTTTATAGTCCAAATATTATTAAGAGCTAATAATATTCAACATATCTATTTTTAGACTGACAATCTAAAAATAGATTCTGCCCAATATGTCTAAAAATAGAAATCCATCTATTTTTCCAACTTGACCAACCATCCATAAATAGCATCTCGCAACTTATAGAACATGATCCATATGTCTAAAAATAGACATAGTCTAAAAATAGACTTTGCAACAAAAATCACCTGTGTGGCCCCCACCTAGTTTTGGTGATCACTTTTCCAACTAGGATCAGGAATGATGTTTCAGGATGCCTCCTTCATCAAGCTTCTTGTCGTATGGTTTGAACAAAGGGTTTGAAAATGGAATTCATCAACCCTTGAAATGTAGAAGGTGCATTGGTAAGGCCAAAAGGCATGACCAAAAATTCATAATGACCCTCATGAGTTCGAAATGCTGTTTTTGGAATATCTTCAGTCTTCATTCTAATTTGATGATATCCTGAACGATGATCCAACTTGGTAAAATAAATTGCTCCATGTAATTCATCCAATAATTCATCAATCACAGGAATGGGAAATTTATCTTTAATGGTGAGCTTATTGAGCTCCCTATAATCCAGACACATACACCATGATCCATCCTTCTTGTGTACCAATACTACAGGAGCAGAGAAAGAACTTTGACTAGGTTGAATTATACCCGCCTCTAACATTTCTGCAATCATACGTTCAATTTCGCTCTTTTGGAAGTAAGGATATCTATAAGGCTTGATATTTGGAGGAACACTTCCTGGAATCAAATGAATAGCATGATCATGATCACGAATAGGTGGGAGTCCTTTGGGAGTTTCAAACACCTTGGAATGATTGTCCAAGACTTGTTGGAGATCTGCAGAAATAGATGATTTTGATGTTGGAACTTCTAGTGAGCATAATTGTACAATTACGCCTCACCGTTATTTCTTTAGAAGATTTTTCATGACATTAGAGTTTATTATCTTTCCCGTTTCTTTTGATATACCTCAATTCAACTTTCTTCTTCCAAAAAAAAATCAAGAATTTTTTTGAATATTAAAATCTCAGCTATCCCACTTGAACGTAACCATTGGAATCCTAGTACACATCAGCACCACCCATCCAATGGAGAGCATTGGACTATTCAATACATATTCCCCCATGGTTAGCTTTATATTATGGCACTTTCCAAAGAAATTTATAGTTCCTCAATTTTCAACCATCACTTGAAACTCTCGTGTTGGATATAGGAAGAAAATTCATTCCTTGTCTATCTTACAATGAATAAAATTATGGGTACTACCTGAATCAATCAACACGCTTACATTTTCATTCTTGATATATCCTTCTATCGTAAAAGTTCTAGGAGTGGCAATTAATGTGAATGCATTACAAGATATTGTCAGATTCATTTCTTATTTCTCTTGGGTTGGTTCCTGTTGTATATCCTCCTCTTTTGATGTTTATTGTTCATTTTCTTCCTCCTCTTCAAAATCTATGTAAAATAATTTATTCTTAGCGCACTTATGACCTTTAGTGTATTTGATATCAAAACTATAACAAATACCTTTTCCTTTTTTTCCCTCCAATTTTTGTGGTGTCAACCTTCTAGGTTATGGAAGGCTAGGAGCGACAACACTTCCATATTTATAGTTGTGAGTGGTAGACTTCCTTGTTGATATAATTTTTGTTTCAACTTTTCTTTCCATCCTGAATGCCTTCTCCAACGAATCAGGTTCCCAAAGGTGAACCTCATGTTGGATGTTATCCCTTAAAGTACCTACGAAGACATCAATCCTATGCTCCTTTGGAATATCAGTTATCTTGATATTCAATTTTTGGAAGTCCTCAATGTGCTCTGCCATTGAACCCTTTATTTTGATTTATCAATTGGCTAAAGAAATTTTTTCTCTTTGTATCCTCATAATGTGTTATCATTTCCTCCATAAAAATTGACCAAGTGATAAGTGGTTTACAAGAAAAAATCCATAAATACCGTACAAACGGATTGGGTTATAAATATAAAGTTGCAATGTGTACCTTTTGTGTGTGTTGCACATCATGGAGATCAAAATATTGCTCCATGTGTAGTATCCATGTTACCTAATCCTTGCCATTAAAATTCATCATATCGATATTTGGAATGTGGAGGATCTTAAAACCAACATTGGAGTCTCTAAAATCATGATTGACATTCCTTTTGTTCTCATCATGATTTTCATGGAATACCTTTTCACCATTGGGAAGAATTTCTTGTAGAAACTTTGTCAAACCTTCCTTCACACCTTCAATGCCTTGTTTTAAACAATTCATGTCACCTTTTAAGCCACCCATGTCACCTTTTAAACCATACATGTCACATTTTATTTCTGATTTTAAACCATCCATGTCCCCTTTTAGTTCATCTTTGGTTGCTCTTTGTGAGAGAGAAATTTGTTGCACTTGGTCCCATAATTATGATATATCATGCTGCAATTATTCCTCTTCATGCGTCATAGTATATATTTATGAGGGATTAAGGGGTGTGGAATTATTTTGTTTGAAAGGAGTTTTAGAATCCACTACTGATATATGTGCTTTAATATTCCCTTGGAATCACTTCAAACTAATTTTTCAAACAAAAGTTATGAAATTTAAAAAAAAAATACACATTTTTTTTCTTTTTCTTTTAGGAGCTTGATCCTGCAACGATTGTAACTCTGTAATTTCAGATCTCCAAGGTTTGAATTTTGGTCTTGTTTTATCCCTTTGAATCTTATCTCCAATTCCATAATTCAAACCAATATTAGATTCTGAAATATAGAGTTATGCCAAATCTCCCATGATGACCTTATTATAGACTGGTTCAGTAGATAGAAGTTGTACAGGATGCCACGTATCCCTCGTTTCAAAATTCAGTGCTGAAATTGCTACAACGAAAACTACAGTATGTTCACTTTCATCCAATTTTTATAGAATTCAAATCTGATTCCTGAAATGAAGTTATGTCGATTTTCCCTAGGTCACATGTTTGAGATGAAATTCTGGAGCCTGCAAAAACCTTAACTTCCATGCATCATATCTTAGAAAATATAGTGAACCAAGATCTAAAATTCGTACACAGGGTTCACCAATGTCTTGGTTCAATGTGGTTTCAATTTCAACTTCTGAAGCTTCGTAGAAAAAAGTTATAGTGAAAAGTCCAAGATGGCTTGTTTGAAGAAGTGAAACCCTAGAATCCAAAGCTTTGATACCAAATGTTATGCAACCAACTCAGAAAATAGAATAAAAGATAGATTAACGACTTAGAAATTAGCCTCTTCAAGGGGGTAACCTCCTTTACATTACATAAATGAATAATTCTTGGATGATACAAATGGCAAGGCCTCTTTTGTATGTATAGGAGTCTAAGGGGTCATAATATAATCATAGCCTACATAACAATAATAATGTACTAGCACAACAATAAAAATAGTGAGTTTCTATGGGGCACAACAATAACAATATGGGGGCTACATGGTCACAAAAATAGAAATACAGGGGCTACACTAGTATTATAGGGACCTAGCAACATATAAATTGATAGTGGGTCCAGTTGATTTACTCACTGATAGAGGTAATATGCCTATTCAGGCATTCAAAGAAGTAAAGGAATATCACTTGGATGGATAAGAAGGATGCCATATGGATAGATCAATAGGGGAGGAGTCTATATTTTTAAATAACTGAACATAGAAATTTATAAAATAAAATAAAATTGGGTGTTTTAGGCAAAAAATATTATGAACAGAGTATCACCATGTTTCATAGGAAAATGAGTAAGGAAAAAATAAAACATATTAATAGGGTCCCCATTTATTTTAAAAATAAATGGAGGATTATTGTATACAGGACAATAGTCTCCTAATAATGCTAAAACATTTGAATATATATATATATATATATATATATATATATATATATATATATAGAGAGAGAGAGAGAGAGAGAGAGAGAGAGAGAGAGAGAGAGAGAGAGAAATTACCTTGTAGGCCTCTTTTCGTAACTTTTTATGGAAAGAGGCATGAAAATATGATATCGTTGGTCAAAATGAGCATTGTATGAGGTCAAAAAGGGGGAATATTGGTATTAAATAATGTCAATTTCGAGCCTTGACATCTTCCCCACATTAAATTTATTTTGTTTCCTAGCACAACAAAATACAATTCTCTAACCTAATAGATTACCAATATTGTTGGGGTATAGGTTAAAAACACAAAACTAATCATTGAAATTTTTAATGTGTTGAGTTAGTGGATGTTAATGGTGATGTTCATGTTTTCCACACTCTTTTTTATTGAGGCCTTAAATTTCTTCTCCAATGCTTTATTGTGAATGACCAAGTAGTGGGTCCTTTAGCACCATTTCCTTACTAATTTGTACATTTTCTCATTTTTTACCAACAACCAGTCAATTTATTTCTGTAGTTGAGAATGCTTACATCTGAGGAAATATTTCTTGTTCTTGATATATCAATCCAAAACCTTTGTGCCTTCAATCGTGGCCTTTAGTTTTGAATTTATCTTGTCTTTCTTTCTTAAATTTGCAAGTAAAGGTCCACTTGGAACGTTAGATGAGATAGTTGGCATAGGTTGTTCATATATCAATAGTGTATGTTATCACCAAACTGAGACTAATTTGGTTTCTCAATAGTCAATTCACTGTAACTATTTCAAACCAAGTTTTAACTCGAAGTTAGCCCTTCCAGTCTGAGAGGGGTCTCTCAAAATTTCTATAAGATTCTTGGTATAAAATTGAAACCTTCATAAGGCTAATTCTTTATTTTTCATGAGATTATGTAGGTGAAATAGTGTGATGAAAGCCACCATTGGGCATGGAGTCAACTTATGGAAAATAAATTACAAACAAACTGCTTTCTTGGAAGCTAAGCAAAATTTGGCTTTAATATGATATGAAATAAAATTTTACAGTAAAACATAACAAATGAAGGAAGTTGGAGCATCTGACATGAATTCCAAGGAATCAAATTTCTATGAAACTGATAACAATACATACGACATGAAGAAGTAATATATGAGCCAAAATAGAATCTCAGGTGAAAAATACAGTCTTCTGCAAATTTATATTAGTTGAAGAAAAAGGTTACAAAAGTGGTTCTTCTCACATCCTTTATCAACCCTCAATGACTCTAAAGCTTCCCTATTTATAGAGAGAAAGCCCTTTTAAATAGGTCTGCCACCTGGGCCAGACTCTCAAAACTGATGTAGAATTCTAATCTCGAAAGGAATTCATTACGTGAGAGAAATTAGAGATAATTTTGTTGAAAAGAGTTTGTAACATGAAAGGACTCTATCACAATTAATTTAATCAACAAACTTTAAATAACCCATACTAATCATGCTTATCGAACCAAACAAATTTTTCTAAGGTGGCATCAACCATGATCAGATGGAAAAATTCCATGCTAAAATTTATTCTCTGATATTTAGAATTTTCAGGATGAGCTGTTTGTTGGTGAGATGGAAAAACTGGTGAGCTGTTTTAAACATGTTAACTATTTGGAATGAATTTTTGAGCTAATGTGGTGCTTGCTTTGGATACTCTGCCATATGTTACCAAGTTTTTTCCATATCATCCTCTGCCCTCTCATTTTTCCACTCATCAGTGCTGAGTCACCTTTGGTGCCAATTCCACTGCTTACTGGAAATTGCTGTTGAATTCCCTGAGAGACTGTCATTGAAATTTAAATCATATGTGGATAAAATAATGGTTTTGGCCATGCATCGTGATGAGAGTGGAAAGGAGCGTGACAGGAATGGAATGGTAAGTGGGAGTTGGATCGGGCGGGAGGATATACGTGGCAGTGGGGGAGTGGAGGGAGGTATGTGGGAAGGAGAGTGGTAAAGGAGTGCGGTTTTGGCATATTTCAGAGGAGGGTTGAGATGGTTTGTGGTATTCAGAGGGGGGGGGGGTGGGTGCGGAACGACACTCTGTCGATAGGTAAGGTGGGTCCAATGGAAATGAAACCACCTTTTCAAACACCCCCCCCCCCCCCCTTGTAAAGGTAGGATGGCGAGGGGGGGCCGAAAAGGCTTATAGACTGTTGATCTGACTGAGGAATGATCTAGTGAATGGGAGGAGCTTGAGATTTAACCACAAGTGACAATTTTTTTTTATCGTTTTCAAACCTTTATTACATATGCAGGGAACTTTGGATAAAATGCATCATAGCCCAAAATTTGGATAAAACAAATTAAACTCAATACTTTGGGCTAAAGGCGCATATTTTCACAAATTTTGAAGACTTAGGATAAAGACATAGGATGTAAAATTTAACCCATTTTATCTCTTTGACTCCTTTTGGAAAAATTTTTGACAATGAAACAAGTTTTGAGATAAGACAGAGTGTCTTACTTTATTACCCTAACTATGCTAAATCCATTTAAAAGACTGATATGATGAAAATGAAGGCTTATTTTCCCTCTTAGGTGACATTTTTGGACTTTTCAGTGGAAAAACAAGGACGCCTAGATACAGACCTAGATGGAGATGGAATGACTTACCTAAGAATATAAATGAAAATGATTTATATGACCTCTGAGATGATGATGGCCATGGACGGAAAGAGGGGAGTAGAATTTCTGACCTAGACCATATGTAGTGACCAAAATTTATTTGAAAACTTGTTTGAAAAGACAAAAAATATGACCTATGACTACCAGAAAATAAATTGAAAGAGCACGTTTGATCACTGAACATATTGACACTAACACAACCCTAACTTAAACTAATTGAGTCATGACTCAAAACAAACCTAATGGTTATCTTGGATAACAGTGTCTTCGAACTCAACAAAATTAGATGTACCGACAATGTCTTGAAGATGGGAATTATAAATATTGGGATTAGAATACATAGTTCTGGGTCTTTTGGATGAAGAGGTTGTGGCTTATTTTTGTTTATCATGGCTAAAAATGGTAGGGAAATTAGTGCTAAATGTAGCTTCCTTGGAATGCTCAAGAGGTATAGTATGTTTTGAAGCTTGAGGATGAAGAGTGGACGAGGGCTCTTTGAGGTGCTCTAGAGGGGGCAAAGAAGATTCCTAACTTTGCCGACGTGACCCTATTTTTGCCATACTCTTAGTCACCCTTCTAGTTATAACAATATGTATTATAAACCTATAAAAATCCTTGGGGATTTACTCACACTATTTAATTTCAAATATTCTATCATCCTTGTTTTCCCCCTTCTGCACAATTTCTTTTACACTGCCAACTTCTTCAACTATTTTTCTACTAGGCTCTCTAAGTGTTTCTCTTGTAAATTGGGTTTGGGAATTAAAGTGGTTTCTATTAAGGAAAGTGTCCCATGTATCCTCCCGTTTTTTGAGCTCCTCTAATATCAAGATACTTTTCAACCCAATATGATACAAACTATGATTACCAAATATATTATTTTGTTGCACTTTCTTTGTGATGCAGCCAAGAAAATTATGCAAATAAGAAGGGAAACTAATGAGTTCACCTAGTTTAAAATGGAGCAATAATATGATATTGTAAAGGAAGTTTATCACATACTTCACTTCGCACATAACATATTTTTGGATGATGAAGAGGAGGTTCCACATTTATCAACAATCGATGACCTTAGCAACCCTTTACCCAAGTCGAGATTCAAGTCCTCTTAGCACAAGAAGTGTCTCCACACCCCTTCTCAATATTCTTTTATTTACTCAATATCTTAGAGAAACTTTCTATCCTAAGTGATCTAGGTGGATATTTGTGGCCACCTACCTATTCCACCTAGATATCTAGTCGGCTTCATGAGTTTCCTTGTTTAAAGAAGAATTTACTATTTTTAGCAAGTTTTTAGGTCCCAAACTTCTGGAGCAGTTTTGACCCCCTAAATGGTGTTTTTTTGAGTTCCACAACAAGTATTGTAATGTGCAAAATAATGTAGTACTTAGAGATATTTCCAACGAGGTATCGTATGCACCAAAAAAAGATAATATGACCAAGTTATGACCCAGGAAGTTGGCTACCCAAGTAACCCCAATAGGGTCCACAAACTCTTGGTGTTCCATCTCCTTGGGTTGGGGTTTTGGTTGTTATGGTTTTTCCTTGTTTTTCAATAATAAAATTTCCCTTGAGCCCTATTTTAACATTGTTCAGAGGAATGTAGCTGCCACATCTCTTCTCAGAGATAAGCTACCATCACTTGAGCTAGTTTATTTCCATTCTATATGTAAACATATTTCAGTTCTTTGATATTAATGAAATTAAGTTTTATTTCAGTAGCATATCTATGTTTATGTGTATATATGTATTCTATTGTGTTCCTGCATAAGTTCATAATAGTCGTATTAAAGCGGTCTTCTATTTCTTTGTTTTTCTTTGCATGTCCCCAACGAGATTAATGTATAAGGAGTTAGGGCTCGATCCGGTTGAACCTTTGCAAGATCAGCCTCGCAAACCTCGATGACCTCCCATGGCATAATAAAAGAAAGATGAGGGAGTATAATATCCTTTAAAAATGTTGCTCGAGGATGCCCTTGAGAAACATAGGAATGCAATAATAGATAAACTTTCCTAGATCCTTCAAAAACTACCCAGAGGTGATGCATTTGCATCCAACAACCACTCTATAGGTGCCACTCCTTTTAAGTTACAAGTTAATTTTGAAATTCCCATATTTGAAGGTGAGATAGATGTAGACATCATAGATGGATGGTTAAATCTGTTGGAAGGATATTTTTTGGCTCATGACTTTTCCAATCGAGAAAATATTGCTTTTTCACTCCTCAAAGTCGCCCCCCATGCCAAGGAATGGTGGGAAATCTACTGTGAGGAAAAGGACGAAAGGGAATATTTACCGTTTTTAGCTGTACCCACTTGGAATTCTTTCTGAGATTCCATCAAGGAACAATATTACCCTTTCGGGATCTATGAAGAAGAATACATAAAGTGGACCATGCTGCGGCAGGGAAAGGACCAAGATGTGTTGGAGTTCAAAAATGGTTTTCATGCCCTTTGCACAAATATGTGTATCAATGATTCTGAGTGCAATTTGGTACTCAACTACCACGGTTGTTTACATAAGTACATATAGGACGTAATGGAGTTCATAGACATCTCCTTGCTCAGTGTCACCTATCGATATGTTGTCAAGATCGAGAAGAAGTTTAAATATATGAAATGGGACTTTCGATCTGCAAATCCAAAGTAAGGGAAAGGTGCCCCAAAACCGCAAAACAAAGGATAAAGCTAAGGAGAGGTGACCAAGGACAACCTGATCAAGCTTCACGCAAAAAAAAACACCACAAAGTCAAATAAGGACACATGAAAGTGGTGTGAGTTCCACAATATCCTGACTCGCAACATGTGTGAGTGTTGTTGGGTCATGAATACGACCACTTTTTAACACTTATTTAATCCATTTTTACTCTTCTTTATCATGTCATTTATTATAATTTATTATATAAATCCATTTTATAATGATTTATGTTCTTATGGATGAATATTATTTATTCTCCTTTATTTTTAATAAATGGATGATTATTATGCATAATTTTATCAATGATGGTTTATTAATATATTTTGTACCAACACTCACCATTTTAGCCTCCAAGATATTTGCCAGATTGCAGATTTGATCTCCAAATCGTCATCAAATATTCCAACTTAGAAATTCACTGGAAAAATAAGTGACAGTTTTGCGATTGAGATTATGGGCAAATGAAGAAGAATCTGGAAAATCTGAAAAATGGGTTTTGTCAAGAATGGACCAAATTAAATGTAGCAAATGAACGGTTTGCCCAAATTTAGCCTGTATTGAGAGAAACGCAAGGTTCTTTGAGCACAATTTTCTCAGATTTGTTGTTGCGGCCGTCTTCCAAATTATCTAAGCTGCAAATCCAAATTCGACTTGCTTTTGTTGAAATATTGATGGAAATATATTTTCTGGTTGATCAAGTTGTTGGGAAAAATCCAATATTGTTATGAGATATCATATTTGCTATTTAATTTCTCCTCTTTCTGATTATAAAAGGAGAGCATGTATTATGTATTGAAAGGAGGATGGATGAGAGATGGAGAGATTTCCTGTTGTAATCACACAATTCCTTAATGACTCACATTGATTAAACAAAGATCGATTTTTTGTAAACACTGTTATGCATGATTAATACAAGAACGTGTTGCCGTTTAACTTCTTAGTTCTGTAGTAGCCCAGCAGCGTTTCACCGGTGGTTGAGGACCCGACCCTGGTGGATCGATCCACTGTTTGTATTTATATCCTTTAATTACTGTTGTGTGATAATCGTGTTTGGTTTCATTACGATTGCAGAGTTGATTGATTACTGTTAAATTGCTTATTGGTATTGTTGTGTTATATTAACGAATCGCGTTGCTATTTCTTTATGATTTAACAAGAATATTAACACTGTATTACTTATCTTGTTAATACCTTATTAGAGCTTCACTGTTCTATTACCATTATGGTTTTATTCCACTTGCTGTTCCGTTTGATTGATATTCATTACAAATTGTTGTTCAATGGGATTGGTTGTTCCATATACTTTGTTATTCGATTCATTAGTTAGTATTTGTTGTTTGATTCCTTTAATTACAGTTTGCTGTCTATTTACATTGTTGTTCATTTCAGATTAATTAGTTTATAGATTGCAAGAGTTTTCTTTTAAAGAGTTTTCATAGTTTACTTTCAATAGTAGCTTTAGTTCAATTGCTATTTCTCCTTAATTGCTTTAAAGTAGGACTGTCAACTGCAGAGAACATTGGTTATTGCTTCCTCGTTCCTAGATTGATTGTCTTGTTCCAGTTTGATTTCAATTGCATCAATTTCTAGAGGAATGAGTTATTGCTACTGTATCCTCGATTGATGTTTGCTGAGTGAATAGTTAAGTTTTAGAGCATTTGAATTTATGTTATTGTAATTAGATTTCTTTTCCAAGCATTTGTTTACTTTTGTATTTAGAATACTGTACTACATCTCACACAACATTTCTCTTGGATAAATTTCCGCCTCAGACTGAGTACACTCTTGAAATAAAAAGTTGTTCCCGGATTGATAATTAATGTAGGATAAATAGGTGTTAAAAATATACATTTTATACCTCAACATTTTGGCGCCGTTGCTGGGGAGAGTGTATGCCATTTAGAAGGAGTGATGCACATTTGACCTTTTTTTCTACTTGGGAAGAATTGGGTATTAATTAAGACGGAAGGTAAGAACCTGTGCATTGAGCAAGGAACATACTTGCTCACAGCCCGCTTCACAGCAGAATTGGGTAAATTTCTTTCTTTAGGTAGGAATGAAGGCTTGTTTTTTTGAATGGATAGAAAAGCTAAACAAGAAAAAATTCCTCCAAACCTGAAAAACCTAAGGGACCGGTGACCCTTGGGAGAACGACCTTTATTGACGAAATTCTTAAGAAAACTGAATCTCAGCCATCAGTAGGACCTAGGAAAGTAATTTCTAGACAACATACTAGTTCCCTTCAAGCCACAGAGTCACCATCTATAGCCTTTCCTAAGGTACATAACCAAACAGAAGAGACTGAGCAAGATTCCCAAGAAATTGAGAATTCTCGTCCAAATTTTTTTTACAAGAAGGGAAGTTGGCTTCTCATACCCTACAATTTATCAACATGCATTTTTCAAATTTGGGTATGTACATACTAAAGGCCTTATTTTGGAAATGGCTCCAATGGGAATACTCTTATACATAAGCATATTCGATTTTCAAAGAAGAGTATATTAGTGGAGAAAATAAAATAAATAAGGAAATAAAATAAACACATTTTTTATTATTATTTTATTTTTGTAAAAATAGTTGTTTTTGTTGCAACACACTGTGGAAATCAACATCGATGATAAATAATTTAATTTATTTGTGTATGTAGATGCATTATATTGAAAATAACAATTCTACAAACACTCATATCCATTTTTATCACCAAAATGGAAAAAAATATTGAATATCATTTTTTTGGCTTGTGGGCTTGATGAAATTTCTGAAAACACAGTTGGAACAGTCATGTTTTGGGGGACCAAAAATTGAATATTTTTAAAACCTATTTCTACCCTAAGTAGCCCTTTATGTCTACTTTCCAACCCAATTTGAATCACTCCATTTTTATTTGAAAAGAAAAATTTAGAACCAAAACATTGACAGGGTGTCTAGTAGGTAGCTCAACAATAGAGTTGGGACAGTCAGTTTTTGGAGGCCTAAATGACTATATTTTTAAAACCTATTTCTATCATAGTTTCCTCTATGAATTTAGTTTACAACGCAATTTGAATCACTCAATTTAGATATCGTATGAGGAATTTATGACCAAAATACTGACTGTCTATCATAAATCAGCACTCTTGAAACTCTGTTTTCTCGGCTGTTCATTAACGTATTTGACCTATCAATTCTTCTTGTCTTAAAAACCTGTTTCTATTGGAGATAAATAAATGAATCTAATTTAATATTCAATTTTAGTCGGTTGAATCCGCCATCATACGAAAAATTTATGCTTGAAATATCAACTGTTGGTCTGAGCTGGAAAATCGAAAATGACTCTATTATGCAGGTTGTTCTAAGAAAATTTAACATACCATTACATGGAATTTTTAAAAACTGTTTCTATTGGAGATAAAAATTTGAATTAGCTATCATTTGGCTTTGGAATCATTCAAATCGGATGAAAAACAAAGAAGGTATGATTAAAACACTGCTGGTTAGTATAGTTGACCACTGCTCTCCCGCAGGTGACAAATAAAATTTGTTTTGTTTTTCCATGGATTTGTTCTACAGAGTAACTACTTGTTAGCTTTTTGCATAATTCTTAGATTAAGGGAGCCAGTGCACCTCTGTTTCTTCATGATTTAATATTTTATTGCAGGTAGACACTTGTTTTTTTTGCAGGTCTTACGAGAACAAAGAAGGTCAATTTATGGACGAGCGATTCTTGAAAGAAATTTTAGTGAAACAAGGGCATTTCATCCAGTTAATTACCTAACAGATTCATAAAAAGAAGAAATGAATAATTGGTTTCCATTTGAAGATTCATGTCACTGCTGCCAAACATTTTTCAAAAAGATCATTTTTTTTTCCATTAACAAATTGATATTCCCTTAGGAAATAACTTCATAGCTGTTGTAACTTAATAAAGTGTTGTTTATTTTCTGAATTCTTTTATGTTTTTGTGTTTCAGGTGTTGATCCCTCCAAATTTTATTTTCCGTTCCATTTGCAATTGCACAATAAGGACCCCACCATGCAAGTTTCAGTTGTAGAAGGCAATTCTTTGGCAGCACCAATTCTGTAAAAAAAATATTTTTTCTTGAAACCTGTACATAAATTTTCCCTTCTATTTGATTGGATTTGTTTGACAATGGATTGCACATTAGCCTTGTTCTTTCCTCTATTTTTTTCCTTTGCTGTTCCCTACAACATCTTTGCGTGCTTATATCTGTTTTTTGTTCCTCTTAAGGAACAATAGCCGTTCCTCTTAAGAAACAATGCGTTTGTGTGTTTATTTTTGTGGTTCCTTCCAAAAGGAACAACATTTTCGCTGATTAGTTTTGCTATTCCTTTAAAAAAGAACAACATTTTTGCTACATGTTCTTGTTGTTCCTTTCAAAAGGAACAACACCAATCGTTTTTGCTATTCCTTTTAAAAGGAACAACACCGACTATTCTTGTTGTTCCTTTCCAAAGGAACAACATTTTCGCAGATTTTTTGTTGTTGTTCCTTTCCAAAGGAACAATATTTTCGCAGATTGTTTTTTTTGTTCCTTTCCAAAGGAACGACACTTTTTGAGGTCATTTTTCTTGTCTTTTAAACAACATTTCTAGGACTTTTTGTGAATTTTTCATGACTCTTTGAAAGGAAAACATACAATTCATGCAAGGATACACAAATTAAAGAGAGTTATTTGTCATCGATGTTGATTTCCACATCGTATTGAAACAAAAACAACTATTTTTACAAAAATAAAATAAAAAGAGTTGAGCCACCCTTCCACCATCCCTACTCTTAAGGAGTGTTGAGCCACCCTTTATATATAAATAGGAAGTTCTATATGTAAAGAAAAAGAAAAAAAATCCCTATATGATTACTAACAATTCTATGATATGGTAGGTGGAGGATAGGGGGTCTCATCAAGAGCCAGCCTACCATGATCATAAGGGAGCAGTGAAGTGGCATTCCCATTATGGCCACCACACCAGGTATATGATCCAATGGACAACTCAGAAAAATAAAAAATCCTTAGAACGGGAGGTCTCATCACGAGCCAGCCTGCCCACCTTTCACTCTTTTTTGGTGAATGGAATTGTGATTCATCTGGTTCCCAAGCCAGCACAGTGGCCTCTATCATGACATCACACAGCACTTCTCTAGGCATAAATAAAGGATAATGGTTCCAAGGGTGAGAAAGCAACTTTTTCAAGGTTATAGACACCTGTGGGCAACAGAGCTCTGCTGATGGTATTGGAGTCATATTTTTCACAAATCAATAGTAATGATAAACCATTTTCTTATATCTTTATCTAATATCAAATGAGAGTATGCTCCTAAAACCTTTGTTCAAAACCTCTTATGCATGAAATTTATTTATAAATCGATCATAATGGTTTATGTGGATAATGACCGCATAAGTATTTTTTTTCACATCAGCTATCCTTTTCCCTTATTTTTGAATCATTACATAAACATTTCCATATCTACTCACGATTTCAAAATATGCATTGATTTCAGTAATGCGATAATTTGTTGATCATATCATAAGTATGTATGTCTTTCCATGCTGTACAATTGCTGTACAATACGCTGCTCTTCTATTTTCCACAATATTTATATTTCATTTCTACAGAAGTTTTTCTGCTTACAATTTTTGCATGCATCTTATCTGTTGCCATTCCAAACTAAAACTATGGATTCAAGAAAATTTCATATAGAATTGGGATTTGTTTACAGGAGAATAACAAATATCAGGGGAAAATTCTATCCGCAGCATGACCACACTATTGCAACTAACAACAAAGGCTCGTGAACACGCACAATTCTTCAGACATGATGTGCTTGCATGGCTTCCACCTTTTGCATCACTTTCAGTATCCGCTCAGCCTACATTAGCTTCAACAAAGGCTAGTCCCTACATGTCATTCCACATTTTTTTGGAGGTAACACTTGAGGTAAAATAGCATAATTTTCTGATTTATTATGAATTTAGGAGAATTTCATGAAAATCCATTGAGCATTATTTATCATTATTCATTCCACATATTTTCCACTTCCCATTTTTTTAGACACGTCTCATCTTTCAGTTTGGGGGAGTGTTGATTTCCTTCATTTCTTTCTTATGACCATGTCAGTAATATTCTTTATCATCCATTGATATTCTTATTCATTCTCAACACCTCCCTTATTCCATGTTGTTTTATACCAAGCATCGATTTCAACAGATTGTAGCAACCACCTCTCTTTGTTTTCTAGCATCACATGAGGACATGCTAATTCTTCAGTTTGGGGGGGAATTGCTACACATGATGGATGTTTTCTACTCTCTTTCTCATTTAAGGCATACAATTTCATTTTTATACAGTGCAGAAATTGATTTGCATATATTTTTAAAACTATGAACTAAATTCTTGTGATTTCTGGATAACAAAGAGGTATCATTAAAATACACAAACCTAGATAATTTCACGCTAAATTAGTTCATAAAATTTCGAAAATTATGCACTATCACCTACAACCATTTTGTTTATATCTCATGATCCGTGCATCAAAACGATCTGATTTTTGAGAAAATGGTTAATGAAGTTTGTTGTTACTTATGTCACATTTTTCTTCAACTTCATATACATATAGTTGAACGTCAACTATAAAAATTGTTATGTCTTTATCAAGATTGCTAAAATTGAATATTCATTATTTGAGGAAAAATTCATTTGTTCCATCCATTTCATGAGTTGGGATGAACAATTTTTTTGCTCGGTTAACACATGGGTTTTTTTCTTTGGGTTGCATGAGGACATGCAATATATTCAGTTTGGGGTGATGTTGAGCTGTGAATATGACCACTTTTTAACACTTATTTCATCCATTTTTACTCTTCTTTATCATGTCATTTATTATAATTTATCATATAAATCCATTTTATAATGATTTATGCTCTTATGGATGAATATTATTTCTTCTCCTTTATTTTTAATAAATGGATGATTATTATGCATAATTTTATCAATGATGATTTATTAATATATTTTGTACCAACACTTACCATTTTAGCCTCCAAGATATTTTCCAGATTGCAGAATTGATCTCCAAATCATCATCAAATATTCCAACTCAGAAATTCGCTGGAAAAAGAAGTGACAGTTTTACAGTTGAGATTTTGGGCAAATGAAGAAGAATCTGGAAAATCAGGAACATGGGTTTTGTCCAAAACGGACCAAATTAACTTTAGCATAAAATGGTTTGCCAAAATTCGGCCTGTATTGAGAGAAACACAAGGTTCTTTGAGCACGATTTTCTCAGATTTACTGTTGCGGCCGTCCTCCAAATTATCTCAGCTGCAAATCCAAATTCGACTTGATTTTGTTGAATTATTGATGGAAATATATTTTCTGGTTGATCAAGTTATTGGGAACAATCCAATATTATTATGAGAGATCATATTTGCTATTTAATTTCTACTCTTTCTGATTATAAAAGGAAAGCATGTATTATGTATTGAAAGGAGGATGGATGAGAGATGAAGAGATTTCCTGTTGTAATCACACAATTCCTCATCGAATCTCATTGATTAAATAGAGATCGACTATTTGTAAACGTTTTTATGCATGATTAATACAAGAACATGTTGCCGTTTAAATTCTTAGTTCTGCAGTAGCCCAGTGGCGTTTCACCGGTGATTGAGGGCTCGGCCTTGGTGGATCGATTTGCTGTTTGTATTTCTATCCTTTAATTACTGTTGTGTGATAATCGTTTTTGGTTTTTTTACGATTGCAGAGTTGATTAATTATTGTTAAATTGCTTATTGGTATTGCTATGTTATATTAACGAATCTCGTTGCTGTTTCTTTATGATTTAACAGGAATCTTAACACTGTATTACTTATCTTGTTAATACCTTAACAGAGTTTCGCTGTTATATTTCCATTATGGTTTTATTCCACTTGCTGTTCCGTTTAATTGATATTCATTACAAATTGTTGTTCAATGGGATTGGTTGTTCCATAGACTTTGCTATTCGATTCCTTTAATTACATTTTGCTTTTTATTTACATTGTTGTTCATTTCAGATTAATTAGTTTACAGATTGCAAGAGTTTTCTTTTAAAGAGTTTTCCTAGTTTACTTTCAATAACAACTTTAGTTCAATTGCTATTTCTCCTTAATTTATTTAAATCAGGACTGTCAACTGTAGAGAACATTGGTTATTACTTCCTCATTCCTAGATTGATTGACTTGTTCTAGTTTGATTTCAATTGCATCAATTTCTAGAGGAATGAGTTATTGCTACTGTATCCTCGATTGATGTTTGCTGAGTGAATAGTTAAGTTTTAGAGCATTTGAATTTATGTTATTGTAATTAGATTTCTCTTCCAACCATTTGTTTACTTTTGTATTTAGAATATTGTACTGCATCTCACATAGCATTTCTCTTGGATAAATTTCCACCTTAGACTGAGTACACTCTTGAAATAAAAATTCGTTCCCGGATTGATAATTAATGTAGGATAAATAGGTGTTAAAAAGATACCTTTTATACCTCAACAAGTGTCAAGTCAAGCAGTCCATAGTGGATGAGCTTAAGGTTTCTAAATCATATGCATATTCCGACTCTGGGTTAGAAACCGACAAGGGAAATGATAGAGGGAAGTAGATTATTGATGTGGAGCCCACTACCACCGTTGCCACCACCAATATCTAGAATGATGAGACCAAGGATCTAGAGGAGGGGGAGTGCCTCTTCCACTCCCATATGTGGGTGAAGGGTTCTATGTTGTAGTTCATTTTCGACAATGGGAGTAAAAAGAACCTAATTGCAGAAAAGGCTGTGAAGTAGTTAGGCCTACCGACCATAACAAACCCACAATTGTACATCATCAGGTGGCTTCACTTAGGACGATATATCTGCATCAACTAGCAGTGTCACCTCCCCTATAACATTAAGCCCTCACAAATGAAGTATTGTGTGATGTTTATCCTCTTGAATTTTGCAATGTATTATTAGGCCAACCATATTTGTGGAAGCGACATGTTGTGTATGAATCTAGGCCTCACATTGTTATTATTACTTTTGTCAATAAGTTGTGCAAGATACTAGAGGTAGAACCACCTAACACCATCTCTTTAATCACTGCAAAGAAATGCAATAAGATCATTTCTTAGATCGAGAAATTTTTTTTCCTTATGATTTGACCTCAGGGAAAGAAGAATGTTGTGGCCACAACCTCCAAATAGGGATCCTCCTCATGACAACAACATATGGAAAATTTCATGGAGGAGTATAGGGACATCTTCACCTCACCCGCAAGGGTACCCCTACACTATCAGGTCAGGAAATCCATCGATCTAACCATGGGCGCGTCGTTAACAAATTGATTGATCTACCGATTCTTTGTTCTGGAGAACGATGAAATCAAGAGGCCGATTTAGGAGTTGTTACAGAAAAGGAATATCAGGCCAATTTCATCACCCTATGGGAGCCAAGTCATGTTGGTTCAGAAGAAGGACGAGACCTGGAGACTTTGTATTGACTATCGATCATTGAATAAGATCACTATCTAGAATAGGTATCCGATCCCACCGATTTATGAACTTCTGGACCAACTCAAGGGGGCCAAATATTTCTGCAAGATTGACTTGAATTTTAATTATCACTAGGTACCAATCGAACCCTACGATGTGTGGAAGACTACCTTCAAATCAAAGGAGGGCCTTTTCAAAGGTCTGATCACGCATTTTGGGATGATGAATTCCCCCGCAACCTTCATGAGGCTGATGGACAACATTTTTTGACCCTTCACTAACTTATTTTTGGTGGTGTATTTGGATGACATATTGATCTTTAGCCAGAGTTGGGAAGAACACCTCCACCACATTTGAGAGGTCCTCCAAAAATTGCTGCAACACAAATTATGTGCCTATTTTTAGAAATGCACATTTAGCATGACCCAAGTTCAATATCTAGGGTACATCATTGATGAGCAGGGCATGCATATGGATCCAACAAAGATATAGGTCATTTGGGATTGGAAAACCCTAACCACTCTAATAGAGCTTCACAACTTTCTAGAGCATGCTGAATTTCTACCACATGCTCATGTTGCGGTTCTCTCATATCACTTGGCCTTTGACTCAAGCCACCAAGGGAGGAGTGAAAGAATTTTTTTTTTTGGTTTGAATTCCAATAGAACAAATTATCTGAGTTGAAGCATCGCCTCTTTTCTGTACTAGTTCTCACATTACCAAACCTGTATCAACTATTTTAGATTGAGACAAATTCCTTTGACTATGCTATTGGTGTGGTTCTTACTCAGCAGGGGCATCTAGTGGAATATCATAGTAGGACACTTTCAGACACAGTCTGAAAGTATCCCACCTATGGAAAATATATGTATTCCATTGTGTAGTTCTGCTAACAATGGAAGCACTACAATATGGCTAAGGAAAGAATCATCCACGCAGAGCATCTAGCCCTATAGTTCATACAGAAACAATGGAAGTTGCAGAACGATCACCATCAGAAATGGTTCACATATCTACAACACCTCCATTTAAACATTAAGTACAAGAAGGGAGACACCAAAAATGTTGCAGACTACCTCAACCAATCGTCGATTGTGGCACTCAACACTATGCTCGACTCTTGTTGGCATGAGACTTCGGGGTGGCCACATTTTTACAAAAGCGATCTAGAATTCAACAACACATAGCGTATGCTCTTGGAAGGCAAGTAGGTTACAGAATTTCACCTCCATGATGAATTTTTATGCCACCTAGGACACCTCTATGTTTCTTAAAGTGAGGATGGCAAGATGATTTGGGAAGCACACAACAGTCAGGTCGCTGGAAATTTTGGGGTAGAGAAAATAGTGGAAGTGCTACAGATGTATTTCTAATGGCCAAACCTTCGATAGGATGTTGGGAAGTACATCATATCCTACACTTCCTATTCCATTTTCAAACTTACCATCAAGAAGTAAAGCCTATATACTCCACTTCCTACTCCTAGTCGAACTTGGGAATCCATCTCCATGGATTACATATCAGGCCTTCCTTCTATCAAGCATGCCAATGGCTGTGTTTTTGTGGTCATCGACAGATTATCTAAGATGGCCATTATGGCAGCCTATAAGAAGAGTATCACAATAGAATCCACCACTAATCTCTTATTTGAACAAGTGTGGGCACACTTTGGGATCCCACTTTCCATTATCTCAGATTGGGACAACAAGTTCCTAAGTACATTTATGTCAAGTCTCTCATCGAAGTTGAATACCAAGCTCATTAAGTCCACAAATTTCCACCCCCAAACTGATGGCCAAACAAATGTCGTCAACAAGATGATCATACACATTACGTGCATGTACAACTCGAAGCATCAACTCACATGGGATGAAGTCATCCTGTATGTCCAACACAACTACATCGAATATCTCCATAGCTAAATTTGCCACAACCCCTTTTAGGTGGGGTTGGGATTCTAGCCACTATCTCCCATTGATGTGGCCATACCATTTGCAGCTACTAAGGAAAATTTAGATCATGTTCAATCTGAAGCTAATAGGGTGAAAAAATTCATTAAGCACATTCAACACGTCCACTATCAGGTCCATGACATACTGGAAAGAGCCAACGTTAAGTAAAAGTAACAACATGATCAGTGTCAGGTGCCACACAAGTTCCAAGTAGGCTACAATTTTGGTTACATTTGCAAAAGGAGCGCATTGTGGGGCCCCACCTCAAGCTTCTCCCTCTTCGATATCGGTCGTAGACTATCACCAAGGCTATAGGGGACAATTCCTTTGAGCTCAACATTCCACCATTCCTTGGTCTGCACCCAGTGTTCAATGTGGACCACCTTCGACGATACTTTCCACCATTACTAGACACATTCGACATTGCAGAACAACTCACACCAACACCCCGAATGAATGGAACAATCCACAACTGATCGGATCATGGACACATAAATCAATAACATCTGCCAATAGAGGATCTAGCTATATTGAGTTGTCAAAGCAGGCCAACTCCTTTGCAAGGGAAAGTGGTTCACCAAGGACCAATTTCAACAGAAATTTCCTTACCTCATGGAGGCTCTACACGCAATGGGGAGAATTACTTCCTAATGAGGCGGGATTGATCTAGGTGGATATTGATGTCCACCAACCTATTCCACCAAGATATCTAGTCAATTTCATCAGTTTCCTTGTTTATATTAACATTTTCTATTTGTAGTAGTTTTTCAGGTTTTGAACTTCCACAGCATTTTTGGCCCCCTAAATGGAGTTTTTTTGAGGCCACAGTAGGCCCATAGCCATTGGAAAGAGCTTAGCATAAATCCTGTAATACTCAAAGATATATTTCCAATGAGGTATCGTACATGCCAAACAAAGATAATATGACCAAGTTATGACCTTGGCAAGTTGGCTGCCCAACTAACCCCAACGAGGCCCACAAATGCTTAGTGTTCCATCTCCTTGGGTTAGGTTTTTGGTTGTTTAGGGTTTTTTCTTGTTGTTCAATAATAAAAAGGCCTTGAGCCTCAGTGTAACACAATTTAGAGGCATGTAGCCACCACATCTCGAGACAAGTTACCATCACGCAAGTTAGTTTATTTCCATTCTGCATGTAAATATATTTCAGTTCTTTGATATTAATGAAATGAAGTTTTATTTCTATTGCATATATGTGTTTATGTTTATATCTGTATTCTATTGTGTTCCTGCATAAGTCTAGATCATTAAGTAGCAACGTGTTTCATCTGGCGCTCAAATCCTCCCATTCTTGCCCTTTGCATTATGATACCTTCGATTTCCATTTATTGGATTTGATTGCCTTTGTTTACTCATAATAAATTATAAATTTTATTTTTTGATGAACATGGAGGTATGCATGGAAGAGGTGTTAGCTTAGGCATTCCATAGAATTTTTGGTCTTTGAACTATATCTTAAGTCAATCTTGTGGGATTTGTGGTATTCAAATTCTATCTTTGAGTGCTTACTTTTCATTCAAATTTAAAGATAATATTTTATCCAACAATTTTAATAAAATTTATTTTTATACTTAATTTTAAAAATGCGGTTAAGTAAATTATTAAATTGGTGTTTAAGATATTTTTAGTTTGTGGAGAAAGGAACCCCTCTACATAATGAGTTGACTATTAAATTTTATGAAGGTGTACATACTCTATCCCTCTTAGTATTGTAATCCGTGACCTCTTAAAACAAAACAAACGTTCCTAACCATTAAAGTATTACCACTATATCATATACAAAAAATAAATCTTTTGTTATGTGCTTTCCTTATAAGTTCTCACATACTTATCATACATTGGAATATATATATATATATATATATATATATATATATATATATATATATATATATCCAAAATTAGAGAGGAATGAAAAAGAATATGGATATAACCATAAATACAGAGATGGATAAAAAATAACACTTCATTTCATTAATATCAAAGAACTAAAATATCCTTACAAATACAATGGAAATAAAATAGCTCAAGAGATGGTAGATTATCTCTAAGAAGAGATGTAGCAAATACATGCCTCTGTACTATCCTACAATGAGGATCAAAGGCCTATTTATTATTGAGAAATAATGGAAATCCCTAAACATCCAAAAACATAACCCTAGGAGATGAATCACCAAAACTATGAGCCCCATTGGGGTAAATCGGTACATCCACTTCCCAGGGTCGTAACTTTGGCATCTGATTTCCATTTGATGTGTGCAATACCTATTTAGAAATATCTATATGAGGATATACCGTTTAGTTACAAATTTGAGTCAAGGCTTGAAATTTTCTTATTTTCCAAAAGAAATGTCGTTTAGGGCCTCAAAATGACTTTTGAAGTTCAAGACCTAAAAAATAATGTGTTACAATTAAGGAAATTAAAAAACCAAAAGAAAAAATGGTGGGGGTCCAAGAAAAATAGATGGGTGGCCATAAATATCCACCTGGATCGACCCTTCCCCCTTAGGAAGAAATGGTCCCCATTGTATTTAGTGCCTCCATGAGATGGGGAAACTTCTGTTGAACTTGGTCCCTAGCGAGCCACTTGACTTGGTGTAGGAGTTGGCCAAATTTGAAAACCAAATATAGTTGAATCTTCTTGTGTTCTTGATCCATGTGTCCATGATTCAATCAGTTGTGGTATGCTCCATGCATTCGGGGTTAAGATTTGTTGGTGTGAGTTATTTTGCAATGTTGGATGTGTCAAAAAATGGTGGAAAGTATGGACAAAGGTGGTCCACATTGAACATTTTGTGAAGGCCAAGGAACGGTGGAATTTTGAGCTCAAAATAATTTTCCCCTAAAACCTTGGTGATGGTATAGTGGGGCCTAGTGATGCACTCCTTCTGCAAATGTATCCAAACTTTGTTGCCCACCTGGAAATTGTGTGATACCCGATGTTGGTCAGGTCGCTACTTGTACTTAGCATTAGCTTTGTCCAATATGTCATGGACCTACGGGAATATGTGCTAGATTTTCTTAATGAAGTTTTTAGCCTTGTCAGTTTTAGACTAGACATGGACCAAAGCTACCTAAGTAGCCGAAAATGGTATGGCCACATCAATAGGACATAGTGGCTAGAATCCCAAGCCCACCTGAAAGGGGAAGTGGCCAGTTAAGCTATGGAGAGTTTTTTTGTAGCTGTGCTGGACATAGGGGAGGATTTCATCCCATGTGCGAGGATGATTTGAGTTGTACATGCACATAATTCGCACAATAATCCTATTTATAGCCTCTGTTTGGCCATCAGTTTGGCGGTGGAAAGTCATGGACTTAGTGAGCTTGGTATCCAACACCGACCAGAGACTTGGTCAAAATTCACTTAGGAACTTGTTGTCCTAATCTGAGATAATGGACTATGGGATCCCAAAGTGTGCCTACACTCGTTCAAAGAAGAGCTTAGCAATGGCATTTTTTTTGATACTCTTATTGCAGGATGCCAGAATGGTCATCTTAGAGGATCTATCGACAACCATGAAAATGTAGTCATTTCCATGCTTAGACGAAGGGAGGCCTGACATGTAATCCATGGAGATAGAATTCGAAGGTCGAATAGGAGTAGGACGAGGAGAATATATGCCTTGATTCTTGATGGTCGGCTTGGAAATGGAAAAACCAGTGCAAGATCTAATGTACTTCCCAACATCCTCTCGAAGTTTCAGCCAACAAAAATAATTTTGTAGCACTCCCACTGTTTTCTCTACTCCAAAGTGTCTAGCGACCCAACTGTAGTCTGCCTCCCAAATCATCTTGGCACACTCGACTGAAGGAACATAGAGGTATCCTAGGTGACATAGCAGTGTATCTTGTAGGTGAAATTTTGGAAATTTCTTACCTTCCAAGGGTGTCTAGTATGTGGTGTTGAATTCTAGATTGCTCTTATATAGATGAGGTTAGCCTGAAGTCATACACACAAGATTCAAGCATAGTGGTCAGTGCCATGAATGATTGTCATCTGAGGTAGTATGCAACATGATTGGTGCTACCCTTCTTATACTTAATTTTCAAGTGGAACTGTTGCAGGTATGTGGACCGTTTTCTGATGGTGATCATTTTGCAAATTCCCTTATGTATGTATTAACTACAAGGGTCAATGGTCTCTGTGGATGACTATTTCCTTCCCCATAATTTAATACTTCCATTTTCAGTAGGCGTGCACAATGGAATACATATATTTGTCATTGGTGGGATAATTTCAAACTCTTTCTAAAAGTTTCTCACTGTGATATGCCACTAGATGCCCCTACTGAGTAAGAACTGCACCAATAGAATAGTTGGAAGCATTTTTCTCGATCTCAAATGGTCATTGTAGGTATGATAATGTGAGCACTGGTGTTGAGCAGAGGTGTTGCTTCAAATCAGAAAAATCCTTCTGTTTGGATTCATAATAAAATATTTTTTTCTTTTTCTTTTCACTCCACCCTTGGTGACTTAATTCAAAGGCCAAGTGATATGAGAGAACCGAAACACGAACCTACTACAGAAATTGGAAAGACCCAAAAAGTTGCGGAGTTCTGTTAAATTTCTTGTGGCTGGCCAATCCTGAATGACTTGTCTCTTGGATAGGTCCACCTACACAACCTGGTCATCAATGATGTACCCTAGATATTGAACATGGGTCATACCAAAAGTGAATTTCTCCAAATTGGCACATAGATTGTGTTGTTATAGAGTTTTGAGGACTTATCGAATATGGAAAAGGTTATCTTCCCAACTCTGGCTGAATATTATGATGTCATCCAAATACACCACCACGAATGAGTTGGTGAAGGGTCTCAAGATGTCGTCCATCAACCCCATGTAGGTTGTGGGGGAATTTTTCAACTTGAAAGGCATGACCAATGATTTGAAAAGGCCCTCCTTTGATTTTAAGGCAACCTTACACACATAAGAGGGTTTGATTAGTACCTCGTGATACCATAAATTCAAGTTGATCTTGCTGAAATATTTGGCCCCCTTGAGCTAGTCGAAAAGTTCATCAATCCATGGGATTGGATACCTATTGTAGACAATGATCCTTTTCAATGCCTGATAGTCAATACAGAGTATCCAGGTCGTGTTCGTCTTCTGTACCAACATGATTGAGCTCCCACAGGGTGATGAACTTGTCCTGATGTGCCATTTATGCAATAACTCATGAATCAACCTCTTGATTTGATCGTTCTCCAGAATAGAGTGTCAATAGATCATTTGATTGGGAAACAACGAAACTGGGGTCATATCAATAGAGTGATTGACCTAATAATGTATGGGTACCCATGTGGGTGAGGTGAAGATGTCCATGTACTCCTCCATGAACTTTTCCATCTATTATTGTCGTTCGGAGGTGCCATGTCTGGAAGCCATGACCAAAATATTATTCTTGCCTTAAGGGATAATCATAGGGAATTTTTTTTTCCTAATTTGGGAAATGAGCTTACTACATTTCTTTGCAGTTATCAAAGAGACGGCGGTAGGCGATGCTACCTCTAGTATCCTATTAAACATATTGACCAAAGTAATAATGACGGTGTGAGGCCTCGACTCATACATAGCATGTCGCTTCCACAAGTATGGTTGGACTAATATTACATCATAAAATTCAAGAGGAGAAACATCACACAGTACCTCACCTGTGAAGGGATTGATGTTGTAGGGAAGGTGGCACTGCTGGCAGATGCGGAGATCTCATCCTTGGTGAAGCCACCTGATGGTGTATGACTAGGGTGTGTTGTGGTCGGTAGTCCCATATGATTCATGACCTTTGCTGAAATGAGGTTATTTTGGATTCTTCTATTGAAAATGAACTGTAGTGGAGAACCCTTCACCCATATATGGGAGTGGAAGAGGTGCTCCCCTTCCTATGGATCTTCAGGCTCATCCTTCTAGATCTTGGTGGTGGAAACAATGGAACTAGGCTCTGCATCAATAATATACTTCCCTTTGTCATTATCCTTGTCGAGTTATGAATCATAGTCATAGCATGCATCTAATTCTTAAGCATTCACCTCGTCCATTAGTGACTGTTTGGTCTGGCACTCACTTGTGTTTTGAGTGGGGATATTATGGAACTTACACCACTTTCTGATTTCCTTATTTGTCTTTGTGGTTTGGTTCTTTGCTTGCGGCTTAGATAGGTTATCTCACCTTGTCTTTGTCCTTTTATCTATAGTTTGGGGGCACCTTTCCCTTGCTTCATATTTGAAAATCCAAAGTTTCGCTTCTTCTGTTTAAATGTATTATCTATCTTGGCAACGTATTGGTATGTTGCACCAAGTGAGGAGATGTCAAGAAACTCCTTTTCTTGTTGATTTTATATGTGCAAAAAACTATGGTACATAAGCACCATATGTTTATCTGAATCTTTGATACCAAAATCTATGCGTAAGGTATGGAATAGATTGATCAACTTAGTGCACATCGTGACCCCTTTATTGTTGTAGCATAGTCCATTGTATGTACTTTTCCTCATAGCTCCCCACGGGGTGATATTTTTCCTTGATGGAATCTCAAAAAGAATTCCAAGTGGTTTTAGCTAAAAATATTGAGATTTCTCTCTTTTCCCTATGTTTGCAATAGGTTTCCCAGCAGTCCTTGACATGGGGGGCAGCTTTGAGGAGCGCAGAAGTAATATTTTCCTTGTTGGAAAAATCATGAACTGAAAAATATCCTTCCAAAAAATTTAACCATATATTTATGATGTCTTCACCTTCAAATATGGGAATTTCAAAGTTGACTTGTACCTTGAAGGGAGTGGTACTTTCAGACTCGATTGTTGGACCAAGATGTGTTGCCTATGGGCATCCGTCGAAGGATCTGGGAAAATTTGTCCATCGTCACGTTTTGTTGTCACTCAAGGGATTCTTCAAGCAATATTTTGAAAGGATATTCTACTCCCTCATATTTATTTTCTTCCACCATGGTAGGCCGTCGAGGTTTGCGAGGTTGGTATTGCAAAGGTTCAACTAGTTCGAGCCCTAACACCTTATACCGTCACCTCGTTGGGGACATGCAAAGAAAAACGGAGAAAGAGTAGACCGCTCTGATACCACTAATCTGAAATTAGACAAGAATGCAACATAATACATATATAACCATAAATAAAAAGATGTAGTAGAAATAACACTTCATTTCATTAATATCAAAGAACTAAAATATGCTTACAAATATAATGGAAATAAACTAGCTCGAGCAATTGTAGCTTATCTCTTAGAAGAGATGTGGAAGATACATGCCTCTGAAATGTATTATAATGAGCCTCAAAGGCCTATTTAATATTGAGAAATAATGGAAAACCCTAAACAACCAAAAACCTAACCATAGGAGATCAGTCGCCAAAATTGTGGGCCCCACTGGGGTAAATTGGTATGTCAACTTCTCGAGGTTGTAACTTTGGCATATGATCTGTGTTTGATGCATTAGAAATATCTATTTGAGGACTACAAATTTTTACTATAAATTTCATTCAAAGAAATCATTCTTTCCCATTTTCTAAAATAACTTTGCTTAGGGCCTCAAAACGGCTCTGGAAGTTCAGGATCCGAAAAATTGCCAAAAATAGTAAACTCTTCTACAATTAAGGAAACTAAAAAACTGAAATAAACAATGGTGTGGGTCCAAGTGGAATAGGAGATTGGCCTCCAATATCCTCCTGGATCATGTGGAGACACCTATAACGACCAACCAGAGGAAGGACGATGCCACTTCAAGTGAGTAAGTGGTTGCTACCATATATCGGCAACTAGTGGGTTCACTGATGTACCTTGTGAACACACGAATAGATATGTGCTATGTATTCAACTAGCGAAGCCAAGTTGTGGTTAGGCCAACGATATTATTTTTGAGGGTAGCTAAGCATGTTCTAAGGTACCTCAGAGGTGTTAGTCATCAATATTTTTCACTTGTTGGTGATGACTAGTTGTTACAGCCAAGTTTTCTAGCAGCTGATCTAAAAAATTGTCAAATTTGCCAGCTGGAAAACACCCATAAATTTTTTTTTCCCTCTTAACTTTCAGTCTTCCCATGACGAGATGAAACCTCATTATCAAGTCCTATCTAGCCTCAGCCATACTAGTTTTCCCATCAGCTCCAAAGAAACAATCCAAATCTGTCCAAAAGGTCTCCCCTAAGTTAGGTAGTGGCGCTTTAGGCATTTCTCCCTTAGCAAACCACTCTAAAGCCAAAGAACCTCTACCTGCTATAGACCAATCATAACAGACCTTCCCATTCTACAAATAAAGTTGGTTACATCCCTAGGTCGCTTCACTAATACACCCTGAAGTCTCAACAACACAAGTACCATAGGTCAAACTGATTTTAGTTGTTTTTACAGTGTTTTAATGGATCTTTCAAGGACAGAGGTATACCAGCATCCCAAAAGACAATATTTGGCTCCACATGAGAAGACAACTACTTCTCAATGTGATCTTGAGCCTGGGATGCAGCTACAGAGTAGAGAGTTGTTTCATTAAGCTCCTGCGATCACAATCAAAGCATGAAAAGACAGTGAAAGGAAAAATAACACTGTTAAAGGCTTGTGAGATGGCATGAATGAAAAACCTCATTCATCTATAAGCAGAGGGTTAAGAGTGCCTCCTTCATCTATAAGCAGAGGGAAAATGGACAAAGTTTGATTTTAAGAGTTGCACTGACTGTAAGGCAATTTTTTTGATGAACAGTGAGACAACAACTGAGGGTCTTTGCATGAAAATGATGATCAAAGGCAAAGGCAAAGAAGTGGGTTTTAAAAATTATTTTCATAAACTCCATTGTGATTGAGTTACAAGGAGAAGCTAATGGGTTGATCATCAATTAGGAAATATTGTTAAACAGATGGCCAGAAAAGAAATCCAACAGTCTTAGCCTCTAAACTAACTTCTGCCAACATATAAAAGGGAAACCACTATCAGTAGGTTCATCAAACATCCTTCTTTTGAATGAGACAGAAGTTGAAAAGAAACCAAGCATTTGTCAAAATAGGCCTCCTTCATCCATAAGCAGAGGGCGAGATCAGTGATTGATTCTAGGGTTTTCACTGACTGAGAGAAAAATGGTAAGAGTAGTAGAAGACATTTGAAAGCTTCTGAATAGGGAAATCATGTCAAAAAACAAAGGAAAAGCATCAACGCTATAAAATATCAAAGAAGTTGGCTTATCTCCTATCAGAATTTTCTTTCAAAGATAGTATGGAGCCAACAAGTGTACAAAATTTGCTGAGGGGTGTGATCTCCTTAAAAAGTTACAAAAACTCATCTCCTTGATGAACAGGCTTAACATTTAATCTCTGTTGCTTTAAACAAAACAAAGTTGATAAGTGGTTGAGAGATGAATCATGACACAGGCCTAAGAGTGATGATTTCTTTTCAAAGGGTACTGTCCTTCCTACTCATAAGGAATTTTCTTTCAAAATGACTCATCATACTGGACAGAAGGCAATTTGAGTTTAATTCTCCAATAGATGCATTGCAACTAAACACACAAACTCACAAAAAGGTAAGAAGGTTTATGGCATGTGTTTCAGATTATGAAAAACTTTCAAAGACAATAAGGCATGCCACTATTACAAGTAAAGGCATCTTCCTTATGAAAAAAGTCAAAGGTACTTTACTATTGCATTTTGAGTAAAAGGAGAGGTTTAAATGAAGTTCCCTTTGGATGAACAGAGGATGGTAAAGCATGAGTGAATGCAACTGAGTTTTTTACACCCACAGTCAGAAGAGGAGCTTAAAAAGCACCTAACAGTTTGGATTAGCCTCACAGTGAGAATTATCACCTTTAAAGCAGCAGAAGCAGGAACTATCAACCAAGTTTAAAGAAATAGGTCATCTCCTTGCAAATGGAAAAAGAGGCTCCATCACTCATTGATATGTTTTGAGCAGTTTTCCCATTTTGAAGGTGCCACTAAAGGGTCAGCAGTGGCAGGGGTTACTTTTATAATGTTAAAACACAGTGAAAAGAGTTTGATCCTTGGATGTTTTTTGTTACAAGAAGAAAGAGTCAAACTCACCAAAACTGGCCAGAATGCATGCAGCTTTTATGCCAATATTATTTAAAAGTAAGGGCCCCTTATAGCTCATTTAAAATCACTTTGGTTTTCAAAATGAACAAAGGCATTCGTTTCAAAGGAGACGCCTTCAACAAACCCTCACAAAGGTAATCACAAGGAGGCATTAACTTGTTCGTTTTCAAAAGGTTTAAAGATCGTTGCCCATCCCCATCTTGTATTTCAAAACATAAGAAAACTCCCCTTTGGTGTTCACTCTACCAAAGAAAAGCTTTCGAGCAAGTTTGCAGAGTTTTCAAGGGTTTTTTATTGTGCGGCGCGCCTGTAGGATTGCACGGCATGATCAAGCGGAATTTTTCCACAGGGGTACACTGTCGCGCGGAGCGCCTGTAGGCACCGATCATGACCGCCCGACAGTGACCCGGCAAATATCCTTTGCGCAACGTTTCCTTACCAACGTGCCGCACACTTGTTGATGGTCCGAACGCCTTCGAAATGTTTTGAAAGCGGCCCAAAATCCTCAAACAACACCATCATCATTTTCAAAGGTGAGCATAGTAAAATTGGTGCGTTTCTATTGATGTAAAAAGCCCAATAACTGCCCTCAAAACAATGATGAAAGGTAGAGGCACTGTTTAAAGGCAGAAACATAGTATTTGAATAAATGAAACAGTGGGCCTATTTTAAAACAACAGTAATCATGGTATAAGTGTTTTTGTCATTTCAAAGGTCTCCTCTGTGTGGTAAAAAAGGCAAAAAACCAGTGTTTTCTCCTTTACCCTATCAAGCAGACTTTAAATGAGTAAAGCAGTTTAATCAGTTTGAAGGTGTTGTTATCTAACTGTGGGTGAATAATAGTGAATACAAGAGTAGTATTTTGATTAGGAGGGGTGTTTTCCTGCTACAAGGCTATCTTGTTGTCCTCAAAACACCTAGCTCCATGTGACCTTACACAAACACAGAAATCACTTGACTGTGTATCTTTTGTTAACTGTGTACTTGTCATTATAAATATTGGATATTTGGCATACGAAGGGAGGAAGAGCAGTGTTCTGAGAGGAGCAGGGACCAAATAGCAAAGAAAACCTTTTTACACATCTTTGAGGCAAATTTACCTTGATCAAACAGTGATTGACAAAGAAGGCAGAGTTTTGTTTGAGAAAACATTCTTGAAATCCTTTTTGAGGGAGTTTGTTTTCACAGAGAGCATCCATAACAAGATGCCTCCTAGGCAGGATGGTAGGAGTGGATTGCATAAGAGATATGAACCTATTTCCATTGAAGAAGTGAATGCACACCCATCAGTCTTGTTCAATTTCCGTGAGGTCGAGTGCTTAGATTTTTGTCAAAGGGTGCAAGAGGTGAAGAGTTCCTCTCCTTTGACACATCTTTGCACTTTGAGGTTTTGAGACAAGCATTTCTAGTTGGCAGGCCTTGACTTCAAGTTCTCCCCAAGATCCATCTCCAAGGCCACTAAAATTCCCTATGTTGGTGAGAAATGGTTTAAACAAAGCCATTTGGACTCAGATGATTACAAGCCCTTCCTAAAGCCTGAGCACAGAGAATCATGTCCTTCTATTTTCCATTTCTCATATATTTTAGCCAGCTATGCCCCTCTCATGAAGATTATCATGAAGTACTTCACTTGTGAGGGAAGATTCTCCCGAATTTATGCATATCACATTAGACTGCTCATGCATTTCACTAGGGCCAGATTGCTAAATCTTCCTTTCTTCTTACACAAGAGCATTGAGAAAATGGCCTCCACTGTCTAGAAGAAGCCTCCTTCACAAAAAATAGCCTGTCTCTTCCATCACTCTCTCATCAAAATCATCATCCTTCATTAGCTTGAAAAGAGAGAGGTCTCTTGGGATGTTTTCATCACTCATCCATATTTCTCCATTGTCCCTCCAGTCCATACATCCCCTACACCTCCTACTCATCATCCCTCACCTTCTTCTAGCAGACCTATTCCTAAAAGGCTCAAGTTTACTACAGAACAAACAAAGGAGCATGAAGAAGGTGAAGAAAGTGACCAGCAAGAGGAAGAAGGACATGAGCAGAAAGAAGAAATTGTTGAACAGCAGCATGATAGTGATCATGAACAACAGCAAGGGGAGGAGGAGGAAAGTGCTGAACAACAACATGACAGTGATGAGGGTGAAAAGCAGACTCATGATGAGGGTGAACAACAGCCTTATGATGACACAAAACAACATCACAGTAATGATGAACAACAGCAAGGGGATGAGGAACAACAACACAGTGAGGGCGAGACAAAGCAGCAAGGGTAGCATGATAGTGATGAGCAAGAATAGTCAAAAGAGGACACACAACAGCCTTATGAGACAGAGCAGCAGCATGATAGTGATGAGCAAGGGCAGCCAAAAGATGATACACAATAGCCTCCTCAAGAAGAACAAAAAACTAAAATAGAAGAGAAGCAAGGTGACAAAGGTAAAGGGGGCCATGCCCTCTTCTCCTAAAAAGGCCAAACGCCAGATAGCAAAAAATAGAGTGCCTAGGGTTGTCACTCCAAATGTGACAAGGGCCCTCTGAAGTAAAGGAAATTGCCAAAGAAGCCCATGATTGATTTACCTAGGAGGAAGAGCACTAGAATAGCCACCCAAAGCAAAGGGAAGGGTAAGGAAGAAGGAAGTCATGAACAAGAGAGTGCATTAGACATCATCCCAATCCAAAGCCATTATAGTGATAATGAGGCCCATATTCTAGAAAACCTCTTAATCCATAGAGAAGGCAAAATTGATGCTTTGAAGGATGATCTTCATAGAGCTAGGAATTTCAATCAATTTTTGAAAATCCAAAATAGGCAAATGAGTGTCCATATGGCTGTTTATGAGACACGAGCGACCAAGTACAAGAAGGAGGCCTCCAAAGCCCAAGCAAGGTTGGAAGAATGCATGGGTGAGTTTAATGAAAGTGAAGGTGAAGATCATCCTATGCGAAAGAGGCCAAGAACCATGGGGCTTAAAAAGGCCCTTGAGAAGCAAAAAGAAGAGGAAAATGCCCTTCTCCAATCTACCCCTCTCACTGCATTGTTCAAATAGGAGATAGAAAACAATAGGGAGGCATGGCTTGAGAGAGTCAATGAAAACTTGGAGAAGAAATTGGAGAGGGAAAACAGGGATTTAGACCTTCAAAGGAGAATGACGGGGCATTATAAAAAGTTAAATCAGTTTTCCCGGCGCAAATTGAAGGCTGCTCAAGAAAAGCTCAAGGAGGCTAAAGGGAAGTGCCCGACACAGAAAATGAGGAAAGACACATCAGGACTTCATATTTTGTCTTCTGCTTCAAAACATGTTGCTGAGAACCCTTGAGGGTCATGCTCACCAATTTTGGGCGATTTTTGACATATTTTTGTTTTTTGGCATTTTTGGATTTTGGCATTTTTGGGTTTTTGGCCAAAACTCATGGGCTTCGCCATTTCAATTTGGAGGATCATCAAAGGAGGATAATGGTATCATTGGATGCCATAATTTTAGGAGCACATATTCAGAAATTTTCAGGACATTTGAAGATCATTTGCTCCCCCAAAATGGCGAAAAATGCTCGCTTTTTCTACACTCTGCCCGGTCTATCAGCAAACCTTATTTTCTGTTTTTTTACACACAGGCCTGTTTTTGGAGGACTTCTAGGCATCAGATTGGGAAAATTCAAGTTGTTCCAAAAATTAGACACTCAGAGCTTTCCAACGAGCTATCATGAGCTTCGTTTCAACATCGGGAAAGCTGCCAAAAGTTGCCGGTAAGTCAGGGGACCTTTTGCTGATATATTTTTTGAGTATTTTTGTAAAAATTGAACCTTTAAAAACTGCTTTTTCCTCATGTGCGTTTAGCTATTTTTGCACATGAGAAGTTATGAAAAGTTAATTTATTTCCCTATTTTAGCATTTTTTAGATATTTTATGAGATATTTTGTGCCTTGGGCTTTGCAAAGCCTCAAGGACAAGATTAGATATTTTGGATAGGCCAATGAGAGTGCAAATTGAACTAAGAGGTTTTCCTCACTTGAGCCTATATATTCCAAACAATTTCATTGTAAACAAGGCTGAAATTTATGATAGAAGCAATATATGGTCATATAATATTTGGAAGAAATACTTGTCTCATGCTTTTGGATAGTCTCTTGGATGTTCTTGGATGATGAAAGAGGATTGTTGTTGGATTCCATGACTTGGTAGAATGGTATAGTGTCTCTGTCTTTGTTTTGTTTCCTAGTTTTCATTCATGAATCCATGTTTCTTGCTTGCTGTAGAACAGTAGAGAACAAATTTGAGACATGCTCTTGGAGGCACCTCAAATTTCCTGTTTCTTCATAGCTTCCATGTTTTCTTCATCCTTAGTCACATTAAAGAATTTTTTATTGTTCTTTAATAACTTAAGGATATTGTTGTTTATTTCATTCGTGGTTTTACGCATGCTAAGTATGATTTACGGTATGCCCTGCTTACTCATGGCTAGCCATAGCTCCATCCATGAAATTTCTCTTTGACTGATTAGATTGTCATTTGTTGAACCAAGGAGGTCTTGTTCTGATCTTGCCCTTTGTCTAAGACTATGCAATCTTGTTTTCAAAGTTCCCAATAACTTGAAGTACTATGTTTAGGCGTTCCGGCATAGTGATTTAAGTTTTTTTTCTGTCTTAAGTGTATTTCCCCAAATTCTGAAAGACATTTCCCAAATTTAGAGAGTTATATATCTCTATGCATGGCTTGAATGTTTATTTCTATGTATTGACTAGGTTATATTTACATTTCTCATGATTAATGGTTTTCCCTACCATGTTTATGTCAGCTATTAAACTAGTTATGTTTGAAATCCTCGAATCAAATCGGCCCTTCAACAACCTTGTATCACCATCTGATAGATTTCTTGATCTTTTCGACCCCATAGCCCAGTTGATATGACATCTTTTTACCTATCTTATATCTTTTATCAGTTTCATCCCTCACAACCTAAAAACCAAAACCAAAAAACCTACTTCATAACTAGCCGAAAATCAGAACACAATAAGCAAAGACACACATATCCCTTACAGATATAGAGAGAGCCCTCTCTGAGTCCAGGAAGGCTAGGTCCTTGGGCTCCAAAAATTGGTTTGATGTTACACTGTCATTTGGCTTGCCAATCAGCCAAATCACAGGACCCTAACATAATGGTGATCACAGTGGGACTAACTGAGTACACAACAGTCTTCAAAACTTAAACAAGCAAGCAGTCCATAGAATCATTTAAAGTAAACTCTTTTTTTATCGCCACCCTATAAAAGTGATGAAACATGTTTAGAATACTTTAATAAACCATAGGCTGCACATCAAAACTCAGAAAAACCCCAAAAAAATTCCTAGATTGGTTTTCCCTAGTTACTGGTGGTGGACCATAGCTACATATTTACAAAAACAACCAAGTTCCACCTGGCGACTCCACTAGCCTCCAGTAGGCCTAAAAATTCCATAAAAAAACCAAAAATTCATAAACCATACCTTTCTGCTAACTCATCCTTCCAAAAATTTAAACTTAGGGTGGAAACTCTGTAATCAGTGACAAGCTAAGTATAAATTAGCGATTCAGAAAACCTCACCTAAACATAGGAGATAAGCAGAAGCCTTCTTGCCAAGAGAACCATTAGCTTGTCCATATAGCCTAGCAAACTGTTGAAACCAAGTGAATCACTCTTCTTTGCAAGTTTCCATCTCAAAGTTGCTATAAAACGTTTTCCCAAGCATCTTTGATAGTGTTGGTGGTGGACCATAGTTCTCATAAGAAATCTACCTGGAAACTCCACTATTCCATCCTTTTAGTTTTGACCATCCTTCACATTAGTAAAACCTTAGAGAGGCCATCCATCCAAAACATTCACAAATATCATCCTCTCTAAACTCTAGACCCGAAATCTGGCTTCACGAAGAATCAACACCAGATCTCATCCGGACCCAAATCCCCCTATCATAGTAGATGACCCAGAGAAGATTCTGTGGCAAGCTTTAGAAACTAGAAATTTAGCTACCGATAGGTCCATCCGTAAAACAAGATCAGTACCTAAACATCTCAATGCCTTACCAGATTCCCCCTTTGACTTAGAATCAACAAAAACCCTTTTTAGAAGCAAGTCACAAAGTAAGATAGAGTTTGACGATCTTGAACCCCTAGATCTGCCACAGAGTCCTAGTAGAGAAGCCTCACCTACCACACCTCCCGAATTTCAGTGTCTCCATCACTTCGGCTCTTACCATCCCAGATCTGCCCAAAATTAGATCACCAGTCCAAGTACATCTGCCACACCTATCCAAATCACTACTGTTCAAACCACCTCAGCTCATCCCGCAAGCCCTCATTTTGTACATCACCCATTAGCTCCCGTCATGGTAGCCTGGTACACACCCTTAGTGTTTCCACAACCTTTGGCTCCCTTACAAAATGAATATCAAGCCAAAATCCCACACTTTACTGGAGATGAGACTACCAAAGCTCAACAGCATGTAGATAGGATTACTGATGCCTTTGAATACATTGAAATAGAAGACAAGACCACTAGAATGAGAATGTTCGCCCAAAGCCTGGGCGGAGAACCCAAAAAATGGTTTAAGAGCTTAACTCCAAACAGCATCCACAACCTCCCAGAACTCTACCAAGTCTTCATAAACAAGTGGGAAATCCAAAAGAACCCCATTCAAATCCTATCAGAATATAACAATCTAAAACGAGAAAATGGGGAAAGTGTCCACGGATACTGCACTAGGTTCAACAGTGTGTATAACGCCCTACCACCTCACTTCAAACCCCCACTTGGTTCATCCTTGGAAAAGTTCCTCGAGGGTTTTGACCCAGACATGACTTATCAGCTAAGAGACAAGGACCCCCTTACCTTAGAGGAAATGCAAAAAGTAGCCATAAGGGCAGAAGCCAACTTAGCCGAAAAAAGAGCTAGGACGAGATCAGAAAGGAAAGTCACCTACCAAGATGAAGTATCCACTTCAACTCCTCCCTTAGATCCTAGAATAGATGACTTAGTCAGGTCCATGGCCAAAATGTGGGAAAAGATAAGTGAGAAGACACCTCTTAGGGACAACCAGCCAATCCCTCGAAACAGAAACCGGAACCAAAATTTTAGGAGGGAACAAACTCAAAACAAACCAAGGGAAAATGACCAACAAATTAGGCCACCATTTAATGGAAATTATGCGGAAGAAGATGATATGGATACATAACCCATTGATGAAAATCATTTGAACCTCATAGGGTCTGATAATGAGAGTGAGGTGTACCTCACGGAAGAAGAACAAGCGTTCTTCTCTCCGAATCAGGATGAAACCAACTATGAAGATCCTGAGGATCCTGCCATAGATTTTTAGAATGCCATAATAGAAGCTCACAGGAAGTATGACCTTAGAAGAAGAAAAAATCAAGACAACTCCAAGAAAGGTAGCTTAGACACTAATAAAACCCCTGATACCATCCTTAAGAAAGCAGTGAACAAAAAAAAAATTATGGTCGGGAAAAATGACCAAAAAAAAGATAGAGTTACCCAAACTAGTCCTGACTCAGATGCTCCTAGTACATCCACAAAGATTACCGAGGTGGTTGTGGAAAAAAAAATCCTGAAACAGAGCTAGCAAACTCAGAACATAGAGAAGGTCATGGTTGAAAAAGCTGAAACAAACATGTCTAAACTACAGCTACCTTTTAGTTTTTAGGGTGAAATCACAAAAATAAATATCACCATGCCTCTTACCGAGCTCATCACCCAAAACTCTTACAAGTCCCAAGTGTTAAAGGTCCTGAATATAGGAAGTGATGCCAACACCCTTAATCTAGCTGATGACACTCCTGAAGTGTTGTTTGGTCCGAAAATACAAGGGAAATTCCAAGAGGGAACCACTATTCCCTTTTACATCAGTCTAAATATCCATGACCAAATCCTTCACAATGCCATGCTAGAATCTGGTGCCTCGCATAATCTTATGTCGAAGGTTGTAATGGAAAGATTAGGCCTAGAAATCACAAGACCATACAAAGACTTATATTCATTTGATTCTAGTAGAGTCAAATGCCTAGGTTTGATCAAAGACCTTTGCTTCAGCTTGGCCCAAATACCTGCAAAACATCTAATCATGGACATAGTGGTAGCAGACATACCTCCCAAGTATGGAATGCTTCTATCCAGATCTTGGGGAGCCAAGCTCCAAGGAAATATTCAACTGGATATGTCCTATGCCACTATTCCTGTGTTTGACCAAACAAGAATACTCTATCGATAGTCAAACATGAAATACATGATTAGTAGCCAAGAGAGGCCAGATAACACCCCAATGTATTCCTTGCATTCTGACCTAAAATCTTTTATTCTACACACTGATGGGGACATTGAAGGACAGTCAGAAGAAATTGAAACAAAGTTAGACCCACCACATCAGCTGCCCCTAGTTCTCTATGATGAACTAGACACTCAAAACTACCATGATCATGAACAACTATGTCTCGAGGAAAGTAAGTATGTTCCTTCTGAAATAGGAATAGAGCAAGAAGCACAAACCGTTATGTACTATCAAGCGAATTGCTCGAACCTTAGTCAAACATTAGAAGTAACATCAGGAAAATTTTTCAAAATAAAGGCATTAGAGGACTTACATATCACAAACCTTTTGAGAACTTAGGAGCAGGGAAGCTTAATGTTTTTACCATACCTCAAAGATTTACCAGCACATAACTCTTCCACTGCAAGTGAAACCTTGACTGTGTAGAAATTTGAATAATAGCTGAATTATTCACTGATATTATCCTGATTACACACTATTTAAGCTTCATGCATAATACATAACCTCTTCTACAATTGATCTTCAATATGCGGAAATAGAAACCAGTCGCATGTGCTCATTAAAACATAATCAAGCACACATATCAACACAGGATGTAATGGGGAAAGCAATAGCTGAAAACCCCCAACTATCTGTATATTATAATGATAGAGAACATTTAAGAATACATAGCACAAAGCTCTCACAGCTCTCAGCACTATCTCAATGCTACACACAAAACTAGTATGGAAAGTGAACTAGTCACAGGTTCAAATCTCCTCCTCAAGTCTGCCTGTCTCTAATGCGCAATCCAAGTTGATTAATGATGAGATCCAAGTTCGAATCCCACTAGCTCCAACTGCGCAATCCTCATTGGCAATCTCCATCAATGTGTGTGCAAATCTCATGCACAGGTATAGTCACAACTGATAGTCACACTTACCCTTTCACCCACCTCTAACACTGGTCTCCATTGAACTGTTCATTCATTGCAATTAATTGATGTGTTCTTTAGTTGATTTATGAGTTAATAATTATTGAATTAATTAATAATTAATTCACACCACTCATCACTAGTGTATTTATCAGTTAGACTAAATACAACTAGTTCAACTAAGTTAAACCGAACACAACTCCACCAACTGTCTCATCAAATCCACCAAACTCTGCCACATGAGTTCTAACTGAAGTCAACCATGCAATAGCTCAACTAACCCTTAGGAAAAGCGTATTTCCTTCTGTCAGCTGCATGTACCACATCCAAGCATCAAACTGAAGTGCTCCAAGAGGATAAGATAATGTTTATAGTCTAAATATTATTAAGGGTTAATAATATTTGACTGTTCTATTTTTAGCCCGGCGGTCTAAAAATAGAAACCGCCCAATGTCTAAAAATAGAGGTCCATCTATTTTTACCAACTCGACCAATCATCCATAAATAGCATCCTGCAACTCATAGACCATGATCCATATGTCTAAAAATAGACATAGTCTAAAAATAGACTTTGCACCAAAAATAGCCTACGGGCCCACTTAGTGAAGGCGACTTCATTTCACTAAGCTCCATCATCTTGTTGCATTTTCAACACTCCCTCTCAAAAATATATGGATTATCTGCAACCCCTATCCTGCCTCTGTGGTATTCAAATTTTCTCCTGGTGAGCACCTTCGTCAAGATATCAGCATCCTGATCCTCCATGGGAATGTATGAAAGTAACATGATTCTCTGCTGCACACAATCTCTGATATGATGGTACATGATGTCGATGTGTTTGGATATATCATGAAATACTGGATTAGCCAAGAGTTTAATGCAACTCTGGTTATCACAATAAATCACAGTAGGCTCCAAGTGTGACCCGAACAACCCGACTAGGATCTTCCTCATCCATATGGCCTCGCATGTAGCCAAGCTTGCTGCCATATACTCAGCCTCTACTGAATTGAGTGCCATGGATCTCTTCTTCCTGCTGTACCAAGAAAATGTTGTCGACCCGATACATAAGATCCCTCCAGACGTGCTCTTTCTGTCTGTTGGGCTCCCTGCCCAATCTGCATCCGTGAAGCCACACATCTTCACCTCATCCTCCTGTCTGTACCACAAGCCATATCCCGATGTGCCTCTAAGATAACACAATACATGCTTGCCTGCCTTCCAGAAGAGCTTGGTAGGCTTAACCATAGCTTGCGAAAGCTGGTTAACAACATAGAATATATCAGGTCGTGTATTGACTAGATACATAAGCGACCCCACCAACTGTCGATAAACAGTGGCATCCACTACCTCCGCTGAAGTAGCATCCTCCTTCCTCCAACCTCCAGGAAGAGGAGTATCAACAGGCTTGCAGTCATGCATGTTGAACTTCTCCAGTATCTCTCGGGCATACTTACCCTGAGAAACAAACAGTCCACCACTGCGCTGCAAATCTCCAATCCCAGGAAATAATGAAGGATGGCCAAGTCCTTCATCTCAAACTCTCGTGCAAGATCCTCCTTGCATGAAAGTATCAACTGCTCATCGCCAGTCAAAATCAGATCATCTACATACAGTACGATGATCAACAACTTCCCCTCCACCACAATCTGGTACAGGTTTGGATAGCCTCACTCTTGGAGAATCCAAGTCCCGTGAAATAACTGTCTATCCGTGTGTACCAAGCACGAGGTGCTTGTTTCAACCCATACAACGCTCTCTTGAGCCTGCACACATGCGACTCACTGCTGAAGATCTCGAAACCTTCGGGCTACTCTATGTACACCTCCTCCTCAATGACTCCATTGAGGAACGCAATCTTCACATCCATCTGATGAATGTGGCACACCATCTGCGCTGAGAGAGCAAGAATTGTCCGTATGGAAGAGTACCTTGCGACAGGTGCAAAGGTCTCCTCATAATCGATCCCCTCAATCTGCGAGAAGCCTCGGGCAACAAATCTTGCCTTGTAATTTTCCACACTCACATCAGCCGCCTGCTTCACTTTGTAGATCCATCGCGAACCCACCTCCCCTCCGGTCTTGGGAAAATCTCCCATGCACTATTTCTGACAATTGAATCATACTCTTCCACCATGGCATCTACCCATGCGGGGTCCTCCACAACTTCCTCGAAAGAGGATGGCTCCGTCACAACACATTTTCTCACAAGAGCCATGTATCCAGTGTACCGATCCGGTGACTATCTCTGTCCGCGCTATGCTATAGGTGGTCCTACAATCTTCTCTACATCTTGAGCCAGTCACTCAGCTTCTATAGTGCGCTTGCGCCCTCTGATGGTTGGCGTTGCATGAGTGGTATCTTCCACTCCATGAACTTCCTCTTGTGGCTGATCCACATCCTAAAGCTCATCCTTAGGAACTAATAGCTCCTCATTTGCATGCAAGTGTTGCTCCCTCTCAAGCGAACAATTCATGGCTTTCTCCTCACGAAATTTGATATCCGGTAACAACAATATTGCGGCCCCGTACGGAAAATACACATGATAGTTGTGGGGTGTATCGGTGTACCCCACAAATATCCCAACCTACGCGGTCGGCTCCAGCTTGCTTCTTTACGGTGTCCTTCGTCACATGCATGCGGATGGGTGAGACAAAAATCCTCAAATGAGAATATCGAGGCCTCTTGCCGAGAAAACTCTTCTACAGTGTACTCATGCCAAGTATCTTGTGAGGACAACGGTTCTGCACATATACTGCAGTATTGCATGCCTCCGCCCATAAGTGAAGGGGTAGGACCTGATCATGCAACATCGCCCGTGCAGCACCTACGATCGTTCTGTTCTTCTCCTCAGCAACCCCGTTCTGCTGTGGGTTATGGGGTGCGATGAGCTGTCTCCAAATCCCTTCTGCGCTGCAAAAGTCCTTGAATTCAGTAGAGATGAATTCACCACCATTGTTGCTCCTAAGAGCCTTCACATGCTTCCCCGATTCCTTCTCAACCAGTGCCTTGAACTCACAGAACTTTGAGTATGTCTCGCTCTTCTTCTACATGAAGAAGATCCAAAACTTTCAAGGAAGAAATCATCAACAAAATCACATAGTACTTGTGCTTTGCGGTCGAAGCTGCAAAGGTCCACACACGTACGTGTGAATTCTCTCAAGGATCGTCATGTGTATTATCCTTCTCGTGAAAGGTGGCTTTCACAAATTTTCCTAAGGTACACCCCTTGCACTGACCTGACTACGCAAGAGTGCCTTTAGGAAGCCCAGTAGAAATCTGCTGTAGTATCTTCAAAGCTCCATGGTGAAGGTGGCCCAATCTCCGGTGCCACAACTTGCCATCATCCCGGCTCACCACTCCTTTTGCCTTGCATGCCATTGCTGCGCAGCCATCTACCTGAAATTGATAAAGGTTCTTAACTTGAACCCCTATCCTCCGGTTCTCACCAGTTGCCTTACTACACAGGAAAGCCTTTCCCTCGCTAAATACAACATCATATCCCTTGTCTTCTAACATCGCCACAGAGATCAGATTCTTCTTCAATCCTGGAACATGCATCACTTCCTTTAATACGAAGGGTTTACCAGAATCCCTCTCAAAGGAAATGGTACCGATACCGGTCACACTGTATCTACCATCATCGCCCATCTCGATGTGCACTCCAAGATCTTTCTCATCCATATCAGTAAACAAATCTTTGTCTCCTGTCATGTGAAAAGACGCACCATTGTCCAGAAACCACACTGAACCCATCACACTTGAAACCAAGCATGCGATCAGTGAAAAATCCAGCTCAAACTGTGAGGCTAAGGCCTCTCCAGCTGCAGATCTAGCAGCCTGCTTATTTTTCTTCTTCTGCGGATAATTTGTGGCATAATGTCCGTGTTGGTGACAGTGAAAGCACTTCACCTTGGACATGTCCTGCTTCTTGCCTTTCGCACCGGAATGAGAAGCTTTCTTGCTCTTCCCCTTCTTTTCTTTGGCGACCAAAGCACAATTTTCTTCATCAGAGTTCTTTGATGAAAGATCGGAATCCACTGGTAATACGCCTTATCTCCTCTTGCACAAAGATCCGACCAAAATCACTCCCTCTTGCCCCATCTCGGCAATTTTTCCCAACAATTGACCAGTCCTGATGAGCATGCCAAACTCTTCGGAAGACCAGAGAGAGAGACGAGCTCACCAATTCCTCATCATCAACGGTCACCCCACCGCCCCCATCTCATCTTTTGCGACCCGGATGAACTTCGTGAGGTACTTGGGCATGCTGTCGCCTTTCTCCATCTTTGTGTGTACGAGTTTGTATACTTGAGTGCCAAATTCCTTTGGTCGCTCTTGCTTTGGAATAAATACGTCAATGCTTTCCACATCAAGTATGGAGAATATTTTCCGCGCCATCTTGGATACAATGTGATCCTTCACGCCCTCCAATAGAATTCTTCGACATTTCACCATCTTCTTTTGCCGAGCCTCAACTTGAGCAGTATCAGTAGGCTTTGGGATCTCAGCTTCCATGAACTCCTTTAGCCCGTTATCATCTAATACCGCCTCCATTCTATCCTTCCATTCAACATAATTCGAGCTGCCCTCAAGGGCATACTCCAGTTGCAATCCGTTGAAAGACATTTTGACTTCGACACCAAGAAAACTTCTGCAAATTCGAATTCCAAATCCTGCTGCAAATTCGAATTCCACCAGCTACAAACTCAACTGCTTCCGATATGTGAGAACAAAGTATTTCTAGCACAGAGATCGAATGTAGGGGCATTTACTGAATATATCACCTTTCAGAGAAAGGATGGATCTAGAGGCTACCTGGCCCGCTTACAGACTCTGTCTACCGAAATAAATTGTAATCACCGTAATAGATCCGATGATCAATATCAAGCCCGATAACATGTAGAAATTTGAATAATAGCTGAATTATTCCCCAAGATTATCCTGATTACACACTATTTAAGCTTCATTCATAATACATAACCCCTTCTACAATTGATCATCAATATGCGGAAATTAGAAGCAGTGGCATGCACACATTAAAACATAATCGAACACACATATCAACACAGTATGTAATGGGGAAATAAATAGCTGAAAACCCCCAAATATCTATATATTATAATGATAGATAACATGTAACAATACATAGCACAAAGCTCTCACAACTCTCAGTACTATCTCAATGCTACACACAAAACTAGCACGGAAGATGAACAAGTCACAGGTTCAAATCTCCTCCACAAGTCTGCCTGCCTTTACTTCGCAATCCAAGATGTGAATGAATGAGATCCAAGTTCGAATCCCATAGCTTGTACTGCGCAATCCTCATTGGCAATCTCAATCCATGTGTGTGCAAATCTCATGCACAGCCATAGTCACAACTGATAGTAGACTCACCCTTTCACCCACCTCTAACATTGGTCTCCACTGAACTGTCCATGCATTGCAGTTAACTGATGTGTTCATTAGTTGAATTATGAGTTAATAATTAGTGAATTAATTATTAATTAATTCACACCACTCATCACTAGTGTATTTTCTAGTTAGACTAAATAAAACTAGTTCAACTAAGTTAAACCGAACACAACTCCACCAACTGTCTCATCAACTCCACCAAACTCCGCCACTTGAGTTCTAACTGAAGTCAATCATGCAATAGCTCAACTAACCCATAGGAAAAGCATATTTCTTCCTCCGTCGCCTGCACGTGCCACATCCAAGCATCGAACCGAAGTGCTCCAAGAGAGTAAACTGTAGTTTATAGTCTAAATATTATTAAGGGTAAATAATATTTGACTGTTCGATTTTTAGCCCGACAGTCTAAAAAATAGAAACCGCCCAATGTCTAAAAATACAGGTCCATCTATTTTTACCAACTCGACCCATCATCCATAAATAGCATCCTACAACTCATAGACCATGATCCATATGTCTAAAAATACTCTCATACCAAAATAGCCTGCGGGCCCACTTAGTGAAGGCAACTTCATTTCACTAAGCTCCATCATCTTATTGCATTTTCAACAGACTGTAGCCATAACAACTCAAAATCCAGAAAAAATTCCTGATAAACTTCCTATGAGCGAACATGATAACTGTTGTCCAAGTATACCTGAGTTACTTTAACTGGCTAATATCCTGTCATTCCATCAAAGACTTAGAATTGCTAGAATTGGCAATCTCATGCAGAATACTACCTCATGCAGAGAAAACAATGAGAAACACTATGCCACTACCATCACTCCAAGAAACAACTTCGACAAAAGAAAATACAAAAATATGAACCAATCAGTAATAATCAAAGATCTAAAAAATTGTTACAACCAAGTTTTCTAGCAGCTGATCTAAAAAATTGTCAAATTTTCCAGCTCGAAAACACCAATAATTTTTTTTTTTCCCTCTTGCCTTTCAGTCCACCCATGACGAGATGAAGCCTCATTATCAAGTCCTATCTAGCCTCATCCATACTAGTTTTCCCATCAGCTCCAAAGAAATAATCCAAATCTGTCCAAAAGGTCTCCCCTAAGTTAGGTAGTGGCACTTTAGGAATTTCTCCCTTGGAAAACCACTCTAAAGCCAAAGAACCTCTACCTGCTATAGACCAGTCATAACAGACCTTCCCATTCTACAAATAAAGTTGGTTACAACCCTAGGTCGCACCACTAATACACCCTCAAGTCTCAACAACACATGTACCATAGTTCAAACTGATTTTAGGTGTTTTTACAGTGTTTTAATGGATCTTTCAAGGACAGAGGTATACCAGCATCCCAGAAGACAATATTTGGCTCCACATGAGAAGACAACTGCTTCTCAATGTGATTTTCAGCATGGGATGTAGCTACAGAGCAGAGAGTTGTTTCATTAAGCTCCTGTGATCACAATCAAAGCATGAAAAGACAGTGAAAGGAAAAATAACACTGTTAAAGGCTGCTGAGATGGCATGATTGAAAAACCTCCTTCATCTATAAGCATAGGGTTAAGAGTGCCTCCTTCATATATAAGCAGAGGGAAAATGGACAAAGTTTGATTTTAAGAGTTGCACTGACTGTAAGGCAAATTTTTTGATGAACAATGAGACAACAACTGAGGGTCTCTGCATGAAAATGATGATCAAAGGCAAAGACAAAGTAGTGGGTTTTTAAAAATGATTTGCATAAAATCCATTGTGATTGAGTTACAAGGAGAAGCTAATGGGTTGATCATCAATTAGGAAATATTGTTAAACAGATGGCCAGAAAAGGAATCCAACAGTCTTAGCCTCTAAACTAACTTCTGCCAACATATAAAAGGGAAACCACTATTAGTAGATTCATCAAACATCCTTCTTTTGACTGAGACAGAAGTTGAAAATAAACCAAGAATTTGTCAAAATAGGCCTCCTTCATCTATAAGCAAAGGGCCAGAGCAGTGATTGATTCTAGGGTTTTCACTGACTGAGAGACAAATGGTAAGAGTAGTAGAAGATAGTTGAAAACTTCTGAACATGGCAATCATGTCAAAAAACAAAGGAAAAACATCAGCGCTATAAAATATCAAAGAATTTTTCTTATCTCCTATCAGACTTTGCTTTCAAAGACAATCTGGAGCCAAGAAGTGTACAAACTTTGCTGAGGGGTGTGATCTCCTTAAAAATTTACAAAAACTCATCTCCTTGATGAACAGGCTTAACATTTAATCTTTGTTCCTTTAAAAAAAACAGATTTGATAAGTGGTTGAGAGATGAATCATGACACATGCCTAAGAGTGATGATTGCTTTTCAAAGGGTACTTTCCTTCCTACTCATAAAGAATTTTCTTTCAAAATGACTCATCATACTGGACATAAGGCAATTTTAGTTTAATTCTCCCATAGATGCATTGCAACTAAACAAACAAGCTCACAAAAAGGTAAGAAGGTTTATGGCATGTGTTTCAGATTCTGAAAAACTTTCAAAGCCAATAAGGCATGCCACTATTACAATTAAAGGCATCTTCCTTATGAAAAAATTCAAAGGTACTTTATTGTTGCATTTTGAGTAAAAGGAGAGGTTTAAATGAAGTTCCCTTTGGATGAACAGAGGATGGTAAAGCATGAGTGAATGCAACTGAGTTTTTTACACCCACAGTCAAAAGAGGAGCTTAAAAAGCACCTAACAGTTTGGATCAGCCTCATAGTGAACATTATCACCTTTAAAGCAGCAGAAGCAGGAACTATCAACCAAGTATAAAGAAATAGGTCATCTCCTTGCAAATGGAAAAAGAGGCTCCATCACTCATTGATATGTTTTGAGTAGTTTTCCCATTTTGAGGTCCCACTAAAGGGTCAGCAGTGGCAGGGGTTACTTTTCTAATGTTAAAACATAGTGAAAAGAGTTTGATCCTTGGATGTTTTTTGTTACAAGAAGAAAGAGTCATACTCACCAAAACTGGCCAGAATGCATGCAGCTTTTATGCCAACATTATTTAAAAGTAAGGGCCCCTTATAGCTCATTTAAAATCACTTTGGTTTTCAAAATGAACAAAGGCATTCGTTTCAAAGGAGAAGCCTTCAACAAACCCTCAGAAAGGTAATCACAAGGAGGCATTAACTTGTTCGTTTTCAAAAGGTTTAAAGACCGTTTCCCATCCCCATCTTGTATTTCAAAACATAAGAAAACTCCCCTTTGCTATTCACTCTACCAAAGAAAATCTTTCGAGCAAGTTTGTAGTGTTTTCAAGAGTTTTTGATCGCACGGCGCGCCTGTAGGATTGCGCAGCACGTTCAAGAGGAATTTTTCCATAGGGGTACACTGTCGCACGGCGCGCCTGTAGCAGCGCGCGGCGCACCTGTAGGCGCCGGTCACGACTGCCCGACAGTGACTCGACAACTCTCCTTTGCACGGGGTTTTTCCTTACCAACGTGTTGCACACTTGTTGATGGTCCAAACGCCTCTGAAATGTTTTGAAAGCAACCCAAAATCCTCAAACAATGCCATCATCATTTTCAAAGGTGAGCATAATAAATTGGTGCGTTTCTATTGATGTAAAAAGCCTAATAACTGCCCTCAAAACAATGATGAAAGGTAGAGGCATTGTTTAAAGGCAGAAACATAGTATTTGAGCAAATTAAATAGTGGTCCTATTTTCAAACAGCAGTAGTCATGGTATAAGTGTTTTTTTCATTTCAAAGGTCTCCTCTGTGTGGTAAAAAATGAAAAAAACTAGTGTTTTCTCCTTTACCCTATCAAGCAGGCTTTAAATGAGTAAACCAGTTTAATCAGTTTTAAGGTGTTGTTATCTAACTATGGGTGAAGAATAGTGAATACAAGAGCAGTATTTTGATTAGGAGGGGTGTTTTCCTGCTAAAAGGCTGTCTTTTTGTCATCAAAACACCTAGAGCCATGTGACCTTACAAAAACACATAAATCACTTGACTGTGTATCTTTTGTTGACTGTGTACTTGTCATTATAAATATTGGATGTTTGGCATACAAAGGGAGGAAGAGCAGTGTTCTGAGAGGATAAGGGACCAAATAGAAAAGAAAACCTTTTTACACAGCTTTGAGGCAATTTTACCTTGATCAAACAGTGATTGACAAAGAAGGCAGAGTTTTGTTTGAGAAAACATTCTTGAAATCCTTTTTGAGGCAGTTTGTTTTTGCAGAGAGCATCCATAACAAGATGCCTCCCAGGAAGGATAGTAAGAGTGGATTGTATAAGAGATATGAACCTATTTCCACTGAAGAAGTGAATGCACACCCATCAGTCTTGTTCAATTTCCATGAGGTCGGGTGCTTAGATTTTTGTCAAAGGGTGCAAGAAGTGAAGAGTTTCTCTCCTTTGACACATCTTTGCGCTTTGAGGTTTCGAGACAAGCATTTCCAGTTGGCAGGCTTGACTTCAAGTTCTCCCCAAGATCCATCTCCAAGGCCACTAAAATTCCCTATGTTGGTGAGAAATGGTTTAAACAAAGCCATTTGGACTCAGATGATTACAAGCCCTTCCTAAATCCTGAGCACAGAGAATCATGTCCTTCTATTTTCCCTTTCTCATATATTTCAGCCAGCTACGCCCCTCTCATGAAGATTATCATGAAGTACTTCACTTGTGAGGGAAGATTCTCCCGAATTTATGCATATCACATTCAACTGCTCATGCATTTCACTAGGGCCAGATTGCTAAATCTTCCTTTCTTCTTGTTAGGGTCCCGTGATTTGGCCGATTGGTGAGCCAAATGACGATGTAACATCAAACCAAGCTTTGGAGCCCAAGGACCTAGCCTTCCTGGACTCAGAGAGGGCTCTCTATATTAGATGTAAAAGATATCGGTGTGTTCGCTTATGGTGTTATGATATTAGGCTAGTTATGAAGTGAGTTTTTTGGTTTTTTGGTTTTTTAAGTTTGTGAGGGATAAAACTGATCAAAGATATAAACAGGTAACAAGAAGTCAGATCAATTGGGATATGGGGTCAAACAGGTCAAGGAAGCTATGAGATGATGATGCAAGGCTGCTGTAGGGCCGATTTGATTCACAGTAGAAGGGATCTTTGGGAAAAATGGAGTAGATGGACATCAAGCTTGTGAAAGACGAGGGATTTCAAGTGTAACTAGTTGATAGAAGACATAAACATGTTATAGCAAGCCATTAATCATGCTAAATGTAACTATGAGCTAAATAATACATAGAAATCAAACATTCCAGCCATACATAGAAGTATAAGACCCTCTAACTTTGGGAAATGGCTATCAGACTTTGGGAAAACACATAAGAAGGACTAACAACTCAAAATACTATGCCTAACGCCTAAACATAGTCTCTAAGTCATTGGGAACTTTGACAAACAAGCTTTCATAGTTTTATGCAAAGGGCTACAGACTCCAGATCAGCCTCCTTGGTTCAACAAGATGATCAACTAATCAGTCAAAGGGAAAGTTTTATGGACAGAACTATGGACAGATTATAGGTAGGTAGGGCACACCATACATCCTACTCAACATACATAGAACTATTAATGAAACTAGCAACAATATCCTCAAGTTATTAAAGAGCAGTTAAGAATTCTTTAATGCAACTAAGGAAGAAGAAAACATAAAAGCTATGAAGATTCAGAAATTTTGAGGTGCCTCCATGGGCATATCTCAAATTTTTTCTCTACTGATCTATAGCAAGCAAGAAACATGTATCATGAATGAAAACTAGAAGACAACAACAAAGCAAGAAACACTATACCATTCTACCATGTCATGGAATCCATCACCAATCCTTCATCATTCATCAAAAGCATCCAAGAGGCAGTCCAAAAATCATAACACAAGTATGTTCTTCAAAGCTCATATGACCAATATATTGATTCTTCTCTCAAGTTCAGACTCTGTTTTACAATGAAACCCATGGAATAAATAGGCTTGAGGAAGGAAAACCTCATGGAGCAACTAGCTATCCCATTGGCCAAGTCAAAATATCTAAACTTGTCCTTGAGGCTTCGCAAAGCCCAAGGCACAAAATATCTAATAAAATATCTAAAAAACTGCTAAAAACGGAAATTATATTGACTTTACATGATTTTCCCATGATAAAAATAGCCTAACGCACATTTGGGAAAAGCAGATTTTTGGAGTTCAAAAATTGCAAAAATATTTCATATTTATGCCTGAAAATGGTCGCCTGACTTCTTCTCGGGAGGCACCAAGTGTACCCTTCCTAGTCTCGAAACGAGGCTCATGATAGCTCGTTGGAAGGATCTCCGTGTCTATCGGCAACTGAAATCATCTCAATCTGATGCCTAGAAGTTCCCCAAAACTGTACATGTGTGTAAAAAACCAGGAAATAGCAGACTGCTGATATGGCGGGCAGAATGTGTAAAAAGAGGGCATTTTTTGCCAATTTGAGGGGGCGAATGATCTCCGAATGCCCTGAAAATCGCTAGGGACCTGCTCATAGAATTATGGCATCTACTGGCATCATCCTTCTCCCTTGACAAATCCTCAAACTGAAATGGCGCAATTATGAGTTTTCGACTAAAAACCCAAAAAATGCCAAAAAACAAAAAAGTTGTCTAAAAGGGCTCAAATTTGGCATATATGACCCTCAGGGGTCCATAGCAACATGCTCTGATGCTGATGCCAAAATATCAAGGGCTGATATGCTTTTCCCCTCTTTTCGTGCCGGGCGCTTCCCCTTTGCCTTCTTCAATTTCTCTTGGGCTGCCTTTAATTTTCGCCTGGCAAACTAATTTAGCTTCTGAAAGTGATGAGTCCTCTTTCTTTGCAGCTCAAGATCTTTGTTCGCCCTCTCAAGCTTCATTTCCAAGTGTTTGTTAGCTCTTTCAAGCCATGCCTCTTTGTTTTCTTCAATTTCCTGCTCAAGGAGTGCAGTGAGAGGAAAGGCTTGGAGATGAGCTTGTTCTTATGCTCTCTGCTTTTCTAAGGCTCTTTTAAGCCCGATGGTCCTAGGCCTCTTCCGCCTAGGCTGGTCTTCCTCTTCCTCCTCATCAAACTCCCCAATGAGCTCTTCTATTCTCGCTTGCGCCCTAGCTGCCTCATTTTTATATTTGATCGCACGTGCCTCATGAACAGCTGTGTGCACATTCATTTGTTTGTTTTGAATCTCTAAGAAGTGGTTAAAGTTCCTTGCCCTTTGAAGATTTTCCTCTAAAGCCTCAATTTGCCCCTCCTTATGGATTAGGAGATTCTCAAGGAGGCGGGCCTCATTATTACTGTCATCGCTTTGGATAGGGATGACATCTGATGCACCTCCATGCTTTGTACTTTCTCCAACTTTTCTTTTACCTTTGAATGCCAATCTTGCGCTTTTCCTCCTTGGCATGCTAGAAGGTGTCCTTTTGGGCGATTTCCTCTTGCTAGGAACAACTTTTGTCACTGTTAGGGTGGCAGCTTTAGCCCCTCCTTTCCTTGCTGTGCTGAGTTTTGCTCTTTTGGGAGGAGGAGAAACAACTGATTTACCTTTGACATCTTTTTGAATTGGCTGCTCTTCTTGAGGCTGCTGGATGTTTTCCTCTTGCTGTTCACTTGGTTTCCCATGTTCGCCAACATTAGCTTGCTATTCTTTATCAATGTCTTGTCCAATTTGTGGCTCAAGAGGTGTTTCAATTTCCTGCCCAACCTGTTGTTCTTCATCTTGCACCTCGACAGTCGTTCCTCAATTTGTATCCGCCGTCGTTCCTCATCATCTAACTCGTCGTCGCTCATCTCTTTCCTTCACGTACTCGACCGTCCTCAGACATCCCGAGCCTTCTAGGAGTAGGCCTACTGGACAAAGGTACCGGGCGATGGATAGGCTGAGTGGGAGACACATGGACAGGAGGAACAGTAGAGAAATCTGGATGACTGATGAATACATCCCATGGAACCTCTTTTTTCTCTAGCTGGTGCAGAAAGATAATCTTGATCAGAGAATGATGAAAAAGGGAAGGGATTTGCAGAGGTGGGGCCATCTTCTGGACAGTAGATGCCATTTTCTCTATGCTCTTGAACAAAAAGTAAGGGAGGTTTAGTTGCCTGCTTCTAGTAAAGTGCACCAATAATCGGGCATGGTAGGCATAAACTCGATCAAACCTCCCTTCACAAGTGAAATATTTCATTATGACTTTCATAAGAGGAGCATAGCTGTCAGGGAGATATGAAAAAGGGAAAATAGCAGTGAGAGCATCTCTATGCTCAGGCTTGATGAAAGGTTTGTAATCTTCTAAGTCAAGATGAGCCTGTTTGAACCATTTTTCACCATGATATGGAATCTTGGTGGCCTTGGACACATACCTTGGGGAAATCTTGAAATCAAGACCTGCCACTTGGAAATGTTTTTCTTTGAATCTCAGGGCACACAAGTGAGTTAATGGCGAAAAACTCTTGACTTCTTGTACTTTCTGGAAAAACTCTAGGCAACCTACTTCATGGAAGTTGAAAAGGACAGATGGATGAGCATTAACCTCTTCTGTAGAGATAGGCTCATATATTTTGTGCGGACCGCTCCTGCTGTCTTGCCTCAGAGGCATTTTGACTTGAATATGCTTTGGAAAAGACAAACTGCCTCACTGTGTGCAAACTGCCCTGTTGGAGTCAAACTGTGTCAATGCACTGCTTTGACAGAGAAACAATGTGATTTGGATGGTTTGCAACAAGTTTCTATAATACACAACCTCTGCTCTCTTTAGAAAATGACCTTCTACCTTGAATGTACCTCAGGCAGGCAGATTTCTTAATAGGACACCATATAGTAAAAAGGAGGCAGACTGCTGGGTAAATTTCCTGTGCACAGTGTTCAGAAATCACTTTTTCTTGTGAATTTTCAAGAGATCAATCAACACATATATGTCTGTGTCTTCAAGGTAAAATTCAATCATTAAAACCCTGCTCTTCAGAAAGTGGCCTTCCACCTTGAAAATATCTCAGTCAACAACTTCTCAGTAAGAAATAATATAGTGAAAAGAAGGGCAGACTGCTAGGAGGAGTTTGTTGTGAGAAGTGCTAAAATCACCCTGTTCTGTGAATTTTTAGATGTCAATCAATACATATGTATCTCTGCCTCGAGGTAGAATTTCAATCATTCACAACCTGCTCTTCTTGGAGTGCAAGTAAATCAACAGACTTATGGATATGCAGTCAAACTTCAGTGTAGGTATATAGTCAAATTTACTGTTCTGAACAAGGTGACAGAGTTTGGAAAATTCCTCAAAAAGTTTCAACAAGGCTTGCAAGGGTCTTTACTTTGCAAAATAGGCAAGATCTCCTACCAATGTAACACCTCTAGTTATATTGGAAAAACCTTTACTTCGGATGGATACCAACTTATCAATAAGCTTGAAAAACACAAGGCAATCAACCAACAAACATGGTGAATATTGTTCCTTTGTGAGAAGTGTGAGCAACCTTCCCCTGTAGCTTCAACCCGTAAACTTCACTTGATCAAGAACCTCTTTCTCCTATTAAACCTCACTCTGCTTATATGTGTGTCACTCCACCAAACAGATCATACACATACAAATTTAACCTTCAAGGTGTGCATACATCCAAACTCTGACTGTTATGGAACAATGGTGACAAATACTTTGAAACAAGCTTTATAGTTTTAATAAGGGCCGTAGTGCCTTATTTCTTCCCCATAATCTAAGCTCCCGTTAAATATGTAAACACTGTTTCTTTGTAGTAAAAACCTCTGTCCTATCTTGAATACCAACTTGTGTTGAAATAAGTTTGAATGAACAAAAACAGTCAAGTTGAAAAACTCAGGAGTAAACTACCCTTTCTGTAGTTTATGGATTTAACCTCTGTCCATTGATGCTCGTGAAAGTATAGGATCCCTGATCCTTTTAAAGTGAAATCATCCTGCTCTTAGTTTCAAAACCAGTTATCTCCTGTAGGTGCTTTTTAATGACACAGCCATCATTTTATTACAGCTTTACACCTCAAAATCTCACGCAGCAAACACTATTTCTTCAGCTATGGTGACGAGGTTGTGAAATTTTTGAATGTAGAGTGGTGAAAATTTGTAGCAGTTTAACAGTGAATAAGCTTGTTTCAAACCTCATTTCGGCTCCAAATACCATCAAACAGTCACAAATTTTTAGGGGAAAAGTGTGTAAATACCTCAAAACACGAAGCACAACTCTTGTGGGGCGTTGGAGGTGGCTCTGGAGTTCCTCAGGCCTGCGCGGCACTCTTCAGAGAAAGAACGGCGCGCATTTTACCTACGGGTGGCCCTATCGGGTCGGGTGTCGGGTCGGGCGGGCGCCGTGTACAGGCGCGTCGCACGTTTGTACAGGTGCGTCGCGCGTACACTGGCTGCCCGTGTAAACTCACTCCCAGGCACGTCGCGCGAAATGACAGGCGCGTCGCGCGGCCAAAATTGCTGCAAATATTGGAATTTTGACCCGGAACCTCTTCGCTTATGCTGTGAACACCTTGATTTCCGTTTTGAAAATGAAATTTCCTTCTTCGATTTACTCTTATGTTATTTCAAATGCTTCAACGGTCACTTGGTCTTTAAATGTAAAGTGAAATTTTTGTTTGGCCTTTTTGCAGGGTTTTCACAGTCTTTTTGATCCTTTTTAATAACCTCGGTGCATTCCATATCTGCGTTGGAGATTTTCCACACTTCTGGACCGTGTCAATCACGGGCCAACCCCTTTATGAAAACAAAAATGGCTTAAAAAGCCAGAACTTTGTCTCACTTATGCACAGGTGTTAGAAAGGTGACTTCCAGCTTTGTCCCTTGGGTGACACTTTGACATCGAACTTCAAACTTTGAAAAATAACTCCATAACTTCCACATCATCTCTGCCACTGTTTTTAAAGATGTTGGTGATATTTATGATGTAAAACAACCCCTCTTTAAAAATTTCAAGGAAATACCTGAATGCTTATTTGTTTATGAAAGGACAAGGTTTTGCACTATCAACTTGCTTTGACAGCCTCAAGCTTTAACAACTTCTTCAACTTTTTCTCCAATGCAGGTGTCAAACTTGCTGGTCTTCTTGGACTTGATCTAAGAAAAGCTCACCCTTTCAACATACTTTCTTTCTTGTACCATTTATGATATCTCTGTCTTTTTTGAATAATGAGAAAGCTGTATTTGTTTTAAGACTCCTAGAACACTGACAATCTATCAAAACCACTTCTTTGTCTATTCATAATTGGTATACTTATTTATAATGTCCTTTTGGGAACAAAACCTGAAATGCTTCCCATCATTTGTGATGTATATTCTGAAAGGGAAACTTATGAAGCAGGAAAAAACAGGACTTCTTTGAAACACAGTTATCAGTTCCTTTTAAGGAGTGCAGTGATCTTTCTTTGTAATAGAACCATTCCAAAGCTCAACTCTGTCCACTGTTTTACATTTTAGGTGATATTTTAAAGAAAAATCACTCAAGATCTGTTGAAGAGCTTTGAAGGCTATTTTGTCATTCTTAAAAGGGAGGTGGTCTGTCTTTTCCCTACTGGGTTGACAGTCTCCGCTTCTAGGTGATCCATAAGTTTCTTCTTTGATTGTAAGTGCTCTATTTTGGTTGCATCCAGTCATACCATAATTCTTTGTTTACTCAAAAAGGAGCTCTTTTAGACTTCTTGGCATGTGACAGTAAAGTGACTATGTGGCCACTTCTCCTAAGGAAACTACCCATTTTGTATCAATGACCTGCATATATTCAATATTGTCTCCTGTCTACTATAGGTATAGTTTGACAGACATTTCCATTTGAATAGGAAAACCAATACTTTTGAATCATCAACACTATCTTTTACCTGTGTACTGACCTTTGCTTTCTTTCTTTGTTTCTTTCCACTGCACCTTTTTACCAATCAGTTTTCAACAACATCCAATGCTTTGGCCATCTGCTCATAAATGGAGGAGGCCTTTCACTGAGCAAAGTATCTGAAGATTATTTGATAATGCTGCATGACAAGGGTTTGCTTGGATTATGATGGTGAGAAACCAACTTAAAAAGAACATCAATACTGGCACCTCTGCTTGCAATCGCCACTATGCTTCAGAACAACCCTAGTCAAATTGTCACTATCTCACTGTACTGCTTCTGAGGGGAACTGAGATGTCATCATTTGCTTTGGTCATCTTATGACAAATTATTTGAAAGATAGTCTCTGTGACTACGAAGGTCAGCGCCCTTTTGAAAAACAAACACCTTTCCTTCTGCCTGTGTGATGACATGATTTTTCAGCACCTCTTCAATTTGATCTTGTGGAACAGCAGGCTCTTTATGATTAGAATTGTTTTCACTCATGATGTGCCTCTCTAAAGCTTAACAATTCACATGATTTGAGAATTTCAAATGACTTCCTTTATCAGACCAAACTCTGTTTTCCTTTGAACTTGCATACTTCAGACTCTATCCCTGTTATGATCATCATTCACACTCAGAAAACCTGGAGTCTCTGTTTCACTTGTTCAGTCAAAAGCAAACCTGGGTTTCTGCATTTCCTTTAAGTCAATACTAGCCAGCGCCCTCTACTTGTAGATGAAGGAGGCGCCCTAACCCTCTGCTTGTAAATGAAGGAGGTTCTGGGCCATGACAATTTACCGGTTTGCTGTGACAGTGGTGTCCTTCTCTTATTGTGATTTTCATGCTAGAAAGAGCTGTAAGGTCTTGATGAGTGACTTTCTGTTTTGCAGATATATCTCAGGCTCATGCTACATTTAGAAGCAGTTGTTCTTCTAACTGTAGATTCAAGAATGTTCTCCTGAGATGAAGTTATATTTCGTGTTCTTTGCAGAATCCATAAAACACTGTGAAACACCTAATAATCAGCTTGAGACTGTGTTTTATGCAGTGCTGAGACCTAGGGGGTGTGAGTGGCGCGACTTAGAGCTGTTTATCAATTTCATTTGCAGAGTGGGAGGTCAGTCATGGTTGGTCTGTAGCAGATGGAGGCTTTTTGGCTTTTTGATGATTGCCAAGGGTAAAATGTCTTAAAGCGCCACTTCCTAACATAAGGGAGACTTTTGCAACAGACTTGGACTTTTCCTTTTGGAGCTGATGGACAGACCAGGGGGCTGAAACTAGAAAAAATAGTGATAATGGATTTTGAATTTGACATGGGCGGACTGATAAGTAAAAGGGTGAAAAAAGTTTTATGAGGGTTTTCTAGATGACAGATTGACATATGGAATTCAGCTTCTAGAAAACTCAGTTATGGATATAGTCATCACTAACATGTAAAAAATACTGATGGATAACAGTGGCTCCATTTGGGGAGGGCAGCTCCTCGTCAGGAGGTGTCCAGAATTCAGATCTTTGGCTTATGAAGACTAGTGCCTTATCCATTGGCACAAAATTTACCCTTCTTTTGATGTTATTTCTGAAAAGTGACAGCGTGGTTAACATCAATGATACTTCTACCTACCCCACTATTTTTCCTAACATTTTTTCTTCTTTTTGGCGCATTTGAACTAGCAGCCTTTTGACAATGTATATTTTTCTTTTTGCAAAATGAACCTATCTATTTCTACTCTTATATCTGTCGGGAGTTCAGATTAAGCTGATGAACTCCTTCATTGCTCTACCTATGCTAGATCGACTGTCAAGATTAAGCGGTTTGACAGGATTTTATTCTCTAATCTACAACATGAAATTTAAAATGATCAAATCAGGATTAGGCAGTCTGATTTGTCATGCATTTGCGGCATAAAAGACAAGCTGCACACAAATGTTATTTTGCAATAAAGGGAAACTAGACAAGCGGGGTTAAGATGTACAATGTATTTTTCATCCCTCGCTTCTCTCTTTGGTTCTGTTTTAGGCATGTGGAACCAGAATCTCTCCTTAATCTAAACTCTGTGATAAGTCAATCTTACACAATGTTGACTATCTTTGCACTCACTAACTTATCAGCAAATAAATTTAAACATGCTCAGCTATGATTAGGCTAGATAGCTGAACAAGACATTGAAGTACTAGTAGCGACATTTAGACTTGCTCGCTTTCCGAAGGACTATTTTTTGGAACATGGGGCTTTTGTTCTATCTTCACTTGCCCTCTTTTCTTTTTTTTACTGTTTTTGACTTTTCTATCTTTTACTGTTTTTGACTTTTCTATTTTTTCAATATTTCAAACAATGGTATGTACAATGACTGAAAGTGTTCCGAACTCAAAAATCTTGGAAATGAAGGAATTTAAGCATCTTATCCTCGTAAGGATCTCCCCTCACCCTTGGCCCACTTAACTCTTGAAAAGAAAAATTTGGGAAATTCTCTCTCTCTAACATGACATAAGGATTCATGCAAGAATCTCTGAACATCCCGGTATCTTCCCTTTGCACCTCTCTGAATATCTGATTTCCACTCCTTTCCTTACTGTATGCTTTCCTCAAGTAATGCATGTATTCTTGGTCATTCTTAAAATAGATAAGGACATCATCAAGGTATGCAAAAATGCAGAAATTTAAAACTGGGAACATGGCCTTCATGAACAAATTTCTGATATTAGGTGGTTTTGCAATTTTGAACTTGAAATCTGATCTACCTCCCGCAAACTTGAAAAAATCTTTAAGCTGTCTACTTTGCAAGGGAATCTTATGATCATGACCTGAAACATCATCTTGCGAAAATACATGATTAAAAGCACTTTTATTTGGTAAATCATGGTCTTGGGTAGAAAAAACATATTTTCTATTATAGGGATATGCAGTATTACTTCTAAAATCAAAGCAGACTCTATGACCAATTGTTTTATCCCTGATTATTTCAGTTTGTTTCAGATTGTTGTGTTTTCTCTTGTCAAAGCTGTTCTTTGAGGGGAAGGTAGTGACACAGTAGTTTCCCTTGCTTTTTCTGTAGAAATTGGTATTCTGCATGAGATTTCTGATTTTAGCATTTCTAAGTTCTTCATGAAAAGACATAATATGAGCCAATTTCAGTAGTTCAGGTATGCTGGGATTGCAACTGTCATCCTTGCTCATAAGAAGTTTATCTGGCATTTTCTCAAGATTTTGAGCTGCTGAGGTTATAGTTAAAGCTTTGTTTGTAGTAGGAGGGTCACATGATGGTAAATCTTTGAGGTATGGTAGAAACATTAAACTCCCGTGCTCCTGGGTTCCAAACAGGTTTATGATGTGTAGGTCTTCTAAAGATTTTACCCGGAAGAAATTTCCACAAGTTACTGTTGGTGTTTGACTAAAGCTAGAGCAATTTGCTTGATAGTACATAAGAGTTTGCGCTTCTTGCTCTAACCCTACTTTGGAAAGGAGAAACTTACTTTCCTCAAGACACAGCTGTTCATGATCATGGTAGTTTTGAGTGTCTAGTTCATCATAAGGCACCAGGGACAACTGATGTGGTGGATCTAAGTCTACATCAGTTTCTTCTGACTCTTCCTCCATGTTTTCATCAATATGCATAATGAAAGAGTTTAGGTCTGAACACAAGGAACACATTGGAATGTTGTCTGGCCTATCTTGACTGCTAATCATATATTTCATGTGTGATTCGCGGTAGAGTATTTTGGTCTGACCAAACACAGGAATGGTGGCATATGACATGTCCAGTTGGATATTCCCTTGGAGTTTAGCTCCCCAAGATCTGGATAGAAGCATCCCGTACTTGGGAGGAATGTCTGCCACTACTATATCCATGATTAGATGTTTCGCAGGTATTTGGGCCAGACTAAAACAAAGGTCTTTGATCAAACCCAGGCATTGGACCCTACTTGAATCAAATGAATACAAGTCTTTGTATGGTCTTGTGATTTCCAAGCCTAATCTTTCCATTACTACCTTCGGCATAAGATTATGCGAGGCGCCGGAGTCTAGCATGGCATTGTGGAGGATTTGGTTGTGGATGTTTAGGCTAATGTAAAATGGAAGAGTAGCTCCCTCTTGGAATTTTCCCTCTACCTTTGGACCAAATAATACGTCAGGAGTGTCATCAGTGAGATTAACAGTGTTTGCATCATTTCCTAGATTTAAGACTTTTAGTACTTGGGATTTATAAGAGTTTTGGGCAATGAGTTCAGTAAGAGGCATGGTGATCTTGATCTTGGCGATTTTTCCTTCAAAACTAAAAGGAAACTGAAGTTTAGATATGTTTGTTTCAGCTTTTTCAGCCACGACCTTGTCTATGCTCTGAGTTTGTTGACCTTGTTTAGGGATTTTGTTTGCCATAGTTGTTTCGGTGACTTTTGCAGAAGTACCAGGAGTATCTGAGAGGGGACTAGTTTGGGTAACTTTGGCTTGGCTTTGGTCAGTCTTCTCAACCTTGATTTTGTCACTGCCTACTGCTTTCTTGAGGATGGTATTAGGGACTTTAGCAGTATCTGAGTTACCTTTCTTGGCATTATCTTGGTTTCTTTTGCTTCTAAGGTCATATTGCCTGTGAGCTTCTATAATGGCATTCTAAAAATCCATGGTAGGGTCATCGAGATCTTCATAGTTGGTCTCATCTTGATTAGGAGAAAAGAACACTTGTTCTTCTTCTATGAGGTACACCTCACTCTCATTATCAGATCCTATGAGGTTTAAATGATGTTCATCAAGAGGTTCTGTATCCCTATCATCCTCTTCCACATAGTTTTCATTGAATGGTGGCCTAATCTGTTGGTCATTTTCTCTTGGTCTGTTTTGGGGCTGTTCCCTCCTAAAGTTTTGGTTTCGGTTTCTGTTTGGAGGGTTTGGCTTGTTGTCCCTAATAGGCACCTTTTCATTTATCTTTTCCCACATTTTGGCCATGGATTTGACTAAGTCATCTATTCGGGGATCTAGGGAAGGTGATGAAGTGGAGCTCTCATCTTTATAGGTGACCTTTCTTTCTGATCTAGTCCTAGCTCTTTTTTCAGCTAAGTTGGCATCTGCTTTTATGGCTATTTGTTGCATTTCCTCTAAGGTAGGGGGATCCTTATCTCTCTGATGATATGTCATGTCTGGATCGAAACCCTCGAGGAATTTTTCCAAGGCTAAACCAAGTGGGGGTTTGAAATGAGGTGGTAGAGAGTTATATACACTGTTGAACCTAGTGCAATAAGCTTGGACACTTTCCCCATTTTCCCGTTTTAGGTTGTTATATTCTGACAGGATTTGAATGGGGTTTCTTCGGATTTCCCACCTATTTCTGAAGACTTGATGTAGTTCGGGGATATCATGGATACTGTTTGGAGTCAAGCTTTTGAACCATGCTTTAGGTTCACCACCAAGACTTTGGGCAAATATTCTCATTCTGACAGTCTCGTCTTGTACCTCTAGGTATTCATAAGCATCAGTCATTCTACTTATATGCTGTTGAGGTGTGGTGGTGTCTTCTCCAGTAAAGTGTGGGATTTTGTCTTGATATTTGTTTGGGAGAGGAGCTAAAGGCGGTGGCAACACCAAAGGTGTGTACCAGGCTGCCATGACTGGAGCTAATGGATGATGTACAAGATGAGGACTAGTAGGCTGAGATGGAGTGGTTTGAACAGTGGTGGTTTGACCAGGTGTGGCGGATGAACTTGGACCAGTGATTTGGTTTTGAGCAGATCTGGGATGATAGGAGCCAAACTGATAGAGAAGCTGGAAATCAGGAGGAGTGGTAGGTGAAGTTTCTCTACTAGGACTCTGTAGTGGGTTTAGGGGTTCAAGATCGTCAAAGTTTATCTTACTATATGATTTTCTTCTGGGAAGAGTTTGTGATGTCTCTAATTCAAAAGATGAATCTGTTAGAATAGTAAGATGTTTAGGTACAGATCTTGTTTTACGGATGGATCTACCAGTAGCTAGATGATCAGTTTCAGAAGCTTGCCACAGAATCTTTTCTGGGTCATCTACTATGATAGGAGGGTTTGGGTCTGGATGGGATCTGGTATTGATTCTTCGTGAAGCCAGGTTTTAGATCCAGAGTTTAGAGAGAATGGTATTGGTGAATGTTCAGGATGAGTGGTTTTTCTAAAGCTTTACTAAGGTGAAGGATGGTCAAAAATAAAAGGGATGGATTAGTGGAGTCTCCAGGTGGAAAAGGGTTGTTTTTGTGAAGATAGCTATGGTCCACCACCAGTAACTAATCTGAGAATGTTTTTGGATTTTCTGAGTTTTATGTGCAGCCTATGATTAGTTAAAGTATCCTAGATTTGTTTCAACACTTTGCTAGGGTGATGAGAACAAAAAGAGTTTACTCTAAAAAAAAAGGGTCTATGGACTGCTTGCTTGTTTATGGTACCTAAAGGACCAAAGAGTCTATAAAAGTTTGCTAGACTATCATGTACTCAGTGTCCCACCATCTCCCGTTATGTTAGTGAGCGATGGGATAGGTCTATGGGATAGTAGCTTAGAGTTTGGTAAAATAGTAAGGTCTACTAGAAGTTAGTGGAGTCGCCAGGTGGAATGTCAGTTGTTTTGAGGTATATTTGTATGGTCCACCACCAGTACTGTCAAAAGCCAATCTAAAGGAGTATTTTGGGGTTTTTTTCTGAGTTTTATGTGCAGCCTAGGATGTAAGAGTGTTATAAAACTGATTCATCACTTTGCTAAGATGGTGAAGCAAAGAGTTTACACTAAATGATTCTAAAGGCTGATGGTTTAAGTTAAATTTTGAAGGACTAAGGAGTCTATAAAAGTTTGCTAGACTATCATGAACTCAATAAAGTCCCACCGTGATCGCCATTATGTTAGGTTGGCGATGAGGTGGCTAAATCGGATGGAATTCTAAATTTTAGCAAGGTAGTAAGGCCTACTGGAGGCTAGTGGAGTCGCCAGGTGGATTTTTAGTTGTTTTGAGGTATATTTGTATGGTCCACCACCAATACTATCAAAAACCAATCTAAGGGAGTTTTTTGTGGTTTTTTCTGAGTTTTATGTGCAGCCTAGGATGTAAGAGTGTTATAAACCTGATTCATCACTTTGCTAAGATGGTGAAATAGAGAGTTTACACTAAATGATTCTAAAGGCTGATGGTCTGAGTTTAGGATTGAAGGACTAAAGAGTCTATAAGAGTTCGCTAGACTGTCGTGTACTCAATAAGTCCCACCGTGATCGCCATTATGTTAGGGTCCCGTGATTTGGCCGATTGGTGAGCTAAATGGCGATGTAACATCAAACCAAGCTTTGGAGCCCAAGGACCTAGCCTTCCTGGACTCAGAGAGGGCTCTCTCTATAAATGTAAAATATGTCGGTGTGTTTACTTATGGTGTTCTGATATTAGGCTAGTTATGAAGTGAGTTTTTTTATTTTGGTTTTTTAAGTTTGTGAGGGATAAAACTGATCAAAGATATAAAAATGGATAACAAGAAATCAGATCAATTGGGCTATGGGGTCAAACAGGTCAAGGAAACTCTGAGATGATGATGTAAGGTTGCTGTAGGGCCGATTTGATTCACGGTAGAAGGGATCTTTGGGCAGAATGGAGTAAATGGACATCAAGCTTGTGAAAGATGAGGGATTTCAAGTGTAATTAGTTGATAGTAGACATAAACATGTTATATCAAGCCATTAATCATGCTAAGTGTAACTATGAGCTAATTAATACACAGAAATCAAACATTCCAGCCATGCATAGAAGTATAAGACCCTCTAACTTTGGGAAATGGCTATCAGACTTTGGGGAAAACACATAAGAAGGACTAACAACTCAAAATAATATGTCGGAACGCCTAAACATAGTCTCTAAGTCATTGGGAACTTTGACAAACAAGCTTTCATATTTTTAGGCAAAGGGCTAGATCGGGACTAGGCCTCCTTGGTTCAACAAGATGATCAACTAATCAGTCAAAGAGAAAGTTTGATGGACAGAACTATGGACAGCTTATAGGTAGGCAGGGCACACCATACATCCTACTCAACATACATAGAACTTGTAAATAAAACTTAGCAAACAGTATCCTTAAGTTACTAAAGAGCAGTTAAGAATTCTTTAGCATAACTAAGGAAGAAGAAAACATCAAGCTATGAAGATTCAAGAATTTTGAGGTGCCTCCATGGGCATATCTCAAAATCAATCTCTATTGATCTATAGCAGCAAGAAGCATAGATTATGAATGAAAACTAGAAGACAAAAACATAGCAAGAAACACTATACCATTCTACCATGTCATGGAATCCATCACCAATCCTTCATCATTCATCAAAAGCATCCAAGAGGCAGTCCAAAAATCATAACACAAGTATTTTCTTCAAAGCTCATATGACCAATATATTGATTCTTCTCTCAAGTTCAGCCCCTGTTTTACAATGAAACCCATGGAATAAATAGGCTTGAGGAAGGAAAACCTCATGGACCAACTAGCTATCCCATTGACCAAGTCAAAATATCTAAACTTGTCCTTGAGGCTTTGCAAAGCCCAAGGCACAAAATATCCCATAAAATATCTAAAAAACTACTAAAAATGGAAATTATATTGACTTTACATCATTTCCCAAGTATAAAAATAGCTAAACGCACATTTGGGAAAAGCAGATTTTTGAGGTTCAAAAATTACAAAAATACTTCATATTTATGTCTCAAAAAGGTCCCCTGACTTGCTGGAGGCAATTGGAAGCCTTCCTGGTGTTGCAACGAGGCTCATGATAGCTCGTTGGAAATCTCTCTGTGTCTACTTTCTGGCGCAACTGAAATCATCTCAATCTGATGCCTGGAAGTTTGCCAAAACTGTACCTGTGTGCAAAAAACCAGGAAATAACAGACTGCTGATATGGCGGGCAGAATGTGCAAAAAGAGGGCATTTTTCGCCAATTTGAGGGGGCGAATGATCTCCGAATGCCCTGAAAATCGATAGGGACCTGCTCATAGAATTATGGCATCTACTGGCATCATCCTTCTCCCTTGACAAATCCTCAAACTGAAATGGCGCAATTATGAGTTTTCGACTAAAAATCCAAAAAATGCCAAAAAACAAAAAGTTGTCGAAAAGGGCTCAAATTTGGCGTATATGACCCTCAGGGGTCCATAGCAACATGCTCCGAAGCTGATGCCAAAATATCAAGGGCTGATATGCTTTTTCCCTCTTTTCGTGCCGGGCGCTTCCCCTTTGCCTTCTTCAATTTCTCTTGGGCTGCCTTTAATTTTCGCCTGGCAAACTGATTTAGCTTCTGAAAGTGATGAGTCCTCTTTCTTTGCAGCTCAAGATCTCTGTTCGCCCTCTCAAGCTTCATTTCCAAGTGTTTGTTAGCTCTTTCAAGCCATGCCTCTTTGTTTTCTTCAATTTCCTGCTCAAGGAGTGCAGTGAGAGGAAAGGCTTGGAAATGGGCTTGTTCTTCTACTCTCTGCTTTTCCAAGGCTCTTTTAAGCCCGATGGTCCTAGGCCTATTTCGCCTAGGCTGGTCTTCCTCCTCCTCCTTATCAAATTCTCCAATGAGCTCTTCTATTCTTGCTTGCGCCTTAGCTGCCTCATTTTTATATTTGATTGCCCGTGCCTCATGAACAGCAGTGTGCACATTCATCTGTTTGTTTTCAATCTCCAAGAAGTGGTTGAAATTCCTTGCCCTTTGAAGATCCTCCTCTAATGCCTCAATTTGCCCTTCCTTATGGGTTAGGAGATTTTCAAGAAGGCGGGCCTCATTATCACTGTCATCGCTTTGGATAGGGATGATAGCTAATTCACCTCCATGCTTTGTACTTTCTCCAACTTTTCTTTTACCTTTGAAAGCCAATCTTGCGCTTTTCCTCCTTGGCATGCTAGAAGGTGTCCTTTTGGGTGATTTCCTCTTGCTAGGAACAATCTTTGTTACTATTAGAGTGGCAGCTTTAGCCCCTCTTTTCCTTGCTGTGTTGAGCTTTGTTATTTTGAGAGGAGGAAGTACAACTGATTTACCTTTGACATCTTCCTGAACTTGCTGCTCTTCTTGAGGCTGCTGGATATCTTCTTCTGGCTGTTCACTTTGCTGCCCCTGTTCGCCAATATTAGCTTGCTGCTCTTCACCAATGTCTTGTTCAATTTGTGGCTCAAGAGGTGTCTCAATTTCCTGCCCAACTTGCTGTTCTTCATCTTGCACCTGCTGCTATTCCTCAATTTGTATCTACTGCTATTCCTCGTCATCTAACTGTTGCTACTCATGTCTTCCCTCTTGCCGACTTGACTTAGTCGTAGACATCCCGGCAGCCTCTAGAGAAATTACTGGACAAAGGTACCGAGCGATGGACAGGCTGAGTGGGAAAAATATGGGCAGGAGGAACAGTAGCAAAATCTGGATGGCTGATGAATAAATCCCATGAAACCTTTTTCTTCTCTAGCTGGTGTAGGAAGATAATCTTGATCAAAGAATGATGAAAAAGGGAAGGGATTTGCAGAGGTGGGGCCTTCTTCTGGACAGTAGATGCCATTTTCTCTATGCTCTTGAACAAAAAGTAAGGGAGGTTTAGTTGCCTGCTTCTAGTAAAATGCATCAATAATCGGACATGGTAGGCATAAATTCGATCAAACCTCCCTTCACAAGTGAAATATTTCATTATGACTTTCATAAGAGGAGCATAGCTGTCAAGGAGATATGAAAAAGGGAAAATAGCAGTGAAAGCCTCTCTATATTCAGGCTTGATGAAAGGCTTGTAATCCTCTAAGTCAAGATGAGCCTGTTTAAACCATTTTTCGCCATGATACGGGATCTTGGTGGCCTTGGACATATACCTTGGAGAAATTTTGAAATCAAGACCCGCCACTTGGAAATGTTTTTCTTTGAATCTCAGGGCGCACAAGTGTGTTAATGGCGAAAAACTCTTGACTTCTTCTATCTTCTGGCAGAAATCTAGGCAGCCTACTTCATGGAAGTTGAAAAGTACAGATGGATGAGCATTAATCTCTTCTGTAGAGATGGGCTCATATCTTTTATGTGGACCGCTCCTGCTGTCTTGCCTTGGAGGCATTTTGACCTGAATATGCTTTGGAAGAGGCAAACTGCCTTCACTGTGTGTAAAATGCCCTGCTGGAGTCAAATTGTGTCAATGTACTGTTTTGACAGAGAAACAATGTGATTTGGATGGTTTGCAACAAGTTTCTTTGTAATACACAACCTCTGCTCTTCAGAAAAAGTCTTGTCCACCTTTAGAATATCTCTGTCAACAGATTTCTCTATAGGGTACCATATAGTAAAAGAGGAGACAGATTATTGTGTAATTTTCCTGTACACGGTGTTAAGAAATCACTCTTCTTGTGAATTTGTTAGAGGCCAATCAACACATCTATGTCTGTGTATACAAGGTAAAATCCAATCATTAAACACCTGCTCTCCAGAAAGTGGTCTTCTATCTTGAAAATATCTCAGTCAACAACTTCTCAGTAAGAAATACTATGGTGAAATGAAAGGCAGACTGCTCAGGAGGAGTTTGCTGTGAGAAGTGTCAAAATCACCCTGTTCTGTGAATTTTTAGATGTCAATCAATACACCTGTATCTCTGTCTCCAAGGTAGAATTTCAATCATTAACAACCTGCTCTTCTTGGAGTGCAAATAAAACAACAGACGTATGGATATGCAGTCAAACTTCAGTGTAGGTATACAGTCAAATTTTACTGTTTGAACAAGGTGACATAATTTTGGAAAATGCCTCAAAAGGTTTCAACAAGGTCTGTAAGAGTCTCTACCTTGCCAAATAGGCAAGATCTCCTACCAATATAACAACTCTGGTTATGCTAAAGAAACCTTCACTTTAGATGGATAACAGCTTCAATAAGCTTGAAAAACACAAGGCAATCAACCAACAAACATAGTGAATACTGTCCCTTTGTGAGGAGCATGAGCAACCTTCCCCTGTAGCTTCAACCTGTAAACTTCTACTTGATCAAGAACCCTTTCTCCTATTAAACCTCACTGTTTTCTATATGTGTGTCACTCCACCAAACATGATCATACACATACAAATTTAACCTTCAGTGTGTGCATACATCCAAACTCACTGTTATGGAACAATGGTGACAGTCTTTGAAACAAGCTTTATAGTTTTAATAAGGGCTGTAGCAGCTTATTTCTTCCCCATAATCTAAGCTCCTGTTAAATATGTAAACTCTATTCCTTTGTAGAAAAGTCTCTGTCCTATCTGAATGCCAACTTGTGTTGAAATAAGCTTGAATGAACAAAAACAGTCAAGTTAAAAAACACAGGATTAAAACTGCCCTTTCTGTAGTTTATGGATTTAACCTCTGTTCTTTGATGCTGTGAAAGTATAGGATCCCTGATCCTTTTAAAGTGAAATCATCCTGCTCTTAGTTTCAAAACCAGTTATCTCCTGTAGGTTCTTTTGAATGACACAGCCATCATTTTATTACAGCTTTACACCTCAAAATCTCACGCAGCAAACACTATTTCTTCAACTATGGTGACGAGGTTTTGAAATTTTTGAATGTAGAGTGGTGAAAATTTGTAGCAGTTTAACAGTGAATAAGATTGTTTCAAACCTCATTTCGGCTCCAAATGCCATCAAACAGTCACAAATTTTTAGGGGCAAAGTGTGTAAATACCTCAAAACACGAAGCACAACTCTTGTGGGGCGCTGGAGGTGGCTCTGGAGTTCCTTAGGCCTGCGCGGCACTCTTCAGAGAAAGAACGGCGCGCATTTTACCTACGGGTGGCCCTGTCGGGTCGGGTGTCGGGTCGGGCGGGTGCCGTGTACAGGCGCGTCGCGCGTACACTGGCTGCCTGTGTAAACTCACTCCCAGGCGCGTCGCGCGGCCAAAATTGCTACAAATCTTGGAATTTTGACCCGGAACCTCTTCGCTTATGCTATGAACACCTTGATTGCCGTTTTGAAAATGAAATTTCCTTCTTCAATTTACTCTTATGTTATTTCAAATGCTTCAACGGTCACTTGGTATTTAAATGTAAAGTGAAATTTTTGTTTGGCCTTTTTGCAGGGTTTTCACAGTCTTTTTGATCCTTTTTAATAACCTCGGTGCATTCCATATCTGCGTTGGAGATTTTCCACACTTCCGGACCGTGTCAATCACGGGCCAACCTCTTTATAAAAACAAAAATGGCTTAAAAATCCAGAACTTTGTCTCACTTATGCACAGGTGTTAGAAAAGTGACTTCCAGCTTTGTCCCTTGGGTGACACTTTGACATCGAACTTCAAACTTTGAAAAAATAACTCCATAGCTTCCATATCATCTCTGCCACTGTTTTTAAAGATGCTGGTGATATTTATGATGTAAAACAACCCCTCTTTAAAAATGTCAAGGAAATACCTGAATGCTAATTTGTTTCTGAAAGGACAGGGTTTTGCACTGTCAACTTGCTTTGACAGCCTCAGGCTTTAACAGCTTCTTCAAATTTTTCTCCAATGCAGGTGTCAAACTTGCTGGTCTTCTTGGACTTGATCTAAGAAAAGCTCACCCTTTCAACATAATTTCTTGCTTGTACCATTTATGATATCTCTGTCTTTTTTGAATAATGAGAAAGCTGTATTTGTTTTAAGACTCCCAGAACACTGACAATCTATCAAAACCACTTCTTTGTCTATTCATAACTGGTATACTTATTTATAATGTCCTTTTGGGAACAAAACCTGAAATGATTCCCATCATTTGTGATGTATATTCTGAAAGGGAAACTTATGAATCAGGAAAAAACAAGACTTCTTTGAAACACAGTTATCAGTTCCTTTTAAGAGTGCAGTGATCTTTCTTTGTAATAGAACCATTCCAAAGCTCAACTCTGTCCACTGTTTTACATTTTAGGTGATATTTTAAAGAAAAATCACTCAAGATATGTTGAAGAGCTTTGAAGGCTATAAAACCATTTAGCAAAGGAGGTGGTATGTCTTTTCCCTGCGGGTTGTGGAGTCTCCGCTTCGAGGTGATCATAAGTTTCTTCTTTGATTGTAGTAAATGCTCTATTTTGGTTGCATCAGGTCATACCATAATTCTGTTTACACAAAAAGGAGCTCTTTTAGACTTCTTGGCATGTGACAGTGAGGTGATTGTGTGGCCCTTTCTCTTAAGGAAACATCCCTTTTTGTATCAATGGCCTGTATATTCAATATTGTCTCCTGTCCACTATAGGTATAGTTTGACAGACATTTCCATATGAATAGGAAAACCAATACTTTTTGAATCATAAACACCATCTGTTCACCTGTGTAAAGCTTTTTGCTTTCTTTCTTTGTCTCTTTCCACTGCACTCTTCTATAACTGCTTTCAATAACATCAAATGCTTCGGGGCCATCCGCTTCAGAAATGGAGGAGGCCTTTCACTCGAGTAAAAGTATCCAAGAGATTACTTGATAATGCAGTATGATAGTGGGAACATTGGGATTATGATGGTGAGCAACTGTCTGGAAAAGAACATCAATACCGGCACTGCCAAAATCACTGAGCCGAACAACCCTAGTCAAATTACCATTCATCAACACGCTTAGAGAGGGAACTGAGATGTCATCATTTGCTTTGGTCATCTTATGACAAATTATTTGAAAGATAGTCTCTGTGACTATGGAGGTCAGTGCCTTTTTGAAAAACAAACACCTTTCCTTCTGCCTGTGTGATGACATGATTTGTCAGCACCTCTTCAATTTGATCTTGTGGAACAGCAGGCTCTTTATGATTAGAATTGTTTTCACTCATGATGTGCCTCTCTAAAGCTTAACAATTCACATGATTTGAGAATTTCAAATGACTTCCTTTATCAGACCAAACTCTGTTTTCCTTTGAACTTGCATACTTCAGACTCTATCCCTGTTATGATCATCATTCACACTCAGAAAACCTGGAGTCTCTGTTTCACTTGTTCAGTCAAAAGCAAACCTGGGTTTCTGCATTTCCTTTATGTCAATACTGGCCAGCGCCCTCTGCTTGTAGATGAAGGAGGCGCCCTAACCCTCTACTTGTAAATGAAGGAGGTTCTGGGCCATGACAATTTACCGGTTTGCTGTGACAGTGGTGTCCTTCTCTTATTGTGATTTTCATGCTGGAAAGAGCTGTAAGGTCTTGATGAGTGACTTTCTGTTTTGCAGATATATCTCAGGCTCATGCTACATTTAGAAGCAGCTGTTCTTCTAACTGTAGATTCAAGAATGTTCTCCTGGAGAGCAGTTGTTTCCGTTCTTGCATCCAGGTCATGTCACCTAATAACCGCCCGAGACGCGTGTTTCATGCCGTGCCGAGACCTAGGGGTGTGAGGGTATGACTGCATAATGCTGTCTGTCTTCATTGCGAGTGGGAGGTCAGTCATGATTGGTCTGTAGCAGATGGAGGCTTTTTGGCCTTTTGATGATTGCCAAGGGTGAAATGCCTTAAAGCGCCACTTCTTAACATAGGGGAGACTTTTGAAACAGATTTGGATTTGCCTTTTAAAGCTGATGGGCAGACCAGGGGGGCTGAAACTAGGAAAAATAATGATAATGGATTATGACTTTGACATGGGCGGACTGATAAGCAAAAGGGCGAAAAAAGTTTTATGAGGGTTTTCTAGATGACAGATTGACATATGGAATTCAGCTTCTAGAAAACTCAGTTATGGATATAGTCATCACTAACATGTAAAAAATACTGATGGCTAACAGAAGGAACTTTGATAGAGCAGG